>JAHIAM010001624.1:0-25356 GCA_021605205.1 Aegilops longissima
CTCAAGCAGAACTACCCCCACTACGAGAAGATGTCTTCTGACATGCACTTTTGCCGCCAAGTTCAAGCCTTACTTTCAAGAGCATCCAATCACCGTGGTTTGCATGGCCCCACTAGCGAGAGATCATCGAGGCAGGAGGCAGCTTACGGCGAGTGGCCAAATGGGCCATAGAGTTGGGCCCCTACACCATCTATTACAGGCCCTTGCCGCCATCAAGTCACAAGCAAGGCCGACTTCCTCGTCATTTGGGCGAGACCAGTACTGCCTGCGGCGCCCGAGCTCCACCATTGGCGGATGCGCCGATGGCTCCAGATGCGCACCGGCTTGGGGCAGTGTGGTCCTCCACTTCCCCAAAGGCGACAAGCTCAAATGCAGCTGCTGAGATCCATTTCGCCGCCTCCAACAACGTCGCTGAATCTGAGGCGCTCATTCACGGGCTCCGGCTTGCCAAGAGCTCGGCATTCGCCCGGATCATGTTAGGCGACTCCGATTTGGTGGTCCAGCCAGTCATCCGTGGCGGGGCGCCAAAGATGCAAACATGGCGACTACCATTTCTGGTACAGCGCTGAGTGGATATTTTGAGGGTGCGAGTTCCTCCACGTGCTAAAGCGACAACGACCAGCGGATACCTGGCGAGAATCGGCTCCACCCGCCCGAGCAATACCATCGGCGTCGCCCTTGGCGCCTCCTCAAGCCATCTGTCAAGCCGTCACGAGTCGAGACTCCATTTTGTGCGGCTCCCCAGAAGAAATCGGATCCGACTCCAAAGCCTCGTGAGCGGCACAGAATTCCGGCGAGATGGCCCCAAACAGCTGCGATCGAAGCGGCGGGGACGAGAACCCGGCCGAGGGGCTGGCGCCCATGCGAGACTCGATTACTCGGCCGGGGACTGCGCCCGGTCGGCCGGGGACTTCTTCAACCCAACAAGTCATTGCGGACTCCAACCGCCGCCTCAGCCCGGCCGCCCTCGTCAAGTAGCGATCTTGGCGATCGAAGAAATAGCGACACCCTCATGGGCCAGCCCATCTGAAGTTCCTAGTAAGCGGAGAGCTACCAACCCGATGAGACCTTGGCTCGGCAAGTACAGCGCCAAGCGATAGCCTACACTATAGTCAGCGAGAGAGCTGGTCGGTATGGCGTCCTTTGGTGTCTACCAGCGCTGCGTCAGTCGAGCAAGGCCAAAATTCTCGAAGACATCCATCGAGGGTGAGTCGGCCATCATGCAACCTCAAGAGCACTCGTCGCCAAAAACCTTGAAACCACGGTTTCTTCGGACATTGCCCTAGAAGAGGCCAAAATTAGTTCAAAAATGCAAGGGGTGCCGGGTGTTCGCTCCAAGCCGTTTCAATAAACCGCACTCAAGACTATCCCCATCGCTGGCCCTTTACTATTTGGGGCACTGGACATGGTGGGACCATTCAAAGCGACACAGTGACCTAACTCACTTACTTGTCGCGGTGGACAAGTTCACCAAGTGGATAAGCAAAACCCATCAAGAAGTTGAATGGTCTCTCTCAGTGACTTTCGCCGCCGACATCACGACTTCGATGCGATGTACCACACAACATCATCACCGACAATGGCACAAACTTTGCCAAAAGGCATACAGCCGTTCTGCGCGACACAAGGCATCCGACTAGACTTAGCGTCCGTTGCCCATCCATGATCAAGCGGCCCGAGGTGGAAGCGACGGCCTCATCTGTGCGGCATCAAGCCTGTTGGTCGAACCATTGGAAGCGTTCGGCCGGCTGCTGGCTTGAGGAGTTGCCGACCATCCTCTGGAGTCTGCATGCGACTCCAAACAAGTCAGCGGCTTCACACCCTTCTTCCTCGTCTACGGTGCGAAGCCGTCATCCCAGCGGATATAGAGTTCGACTCCAGCGAGTCACCATGTACCGAGGAGGAAGCGGAGAAGCACGTCAAGGCGGCGTCGATCTGCGGAAGAGGGCGGCTGTTGGCACTCGGCGGTCCGGCATCTACCAGCGAGCTGCGCCGCTACTACAACAAGAAGGTCAAGCCAAGATCATTCCTAGAGGCGACCTTGTGCTCCGGCTGATCGGCGAACAGCCGGCCAGCCACAAGTGTCGGCGCCAGGAAAACCCATTCATCATCGACAAAGTCTTGGGCAGCGATTCCTACTACCTAATCGGCGCTCGAAGCCCGAAACGCAGAGAGAGCGACTCCGCAAAGAGGCGGAGCGACCATGGAATCTGAACCTCCTCCAAAGATTTCTGATTGATGCGGTATGTACCACGCTACCCTTTGTGTTTAAAGTACCAAGACTTGAGGCCCCAAGGCGAGCTCGGGGACTGCCCTCTTTGTTATCGTATGATAAAATTATGCCTTCAGTATGTTACTCTTTGTTATGCTATTTGGCACGGGCTCGACTAGTCGGCCCGGGGACTCACCATATGAGCTATGAAATGCTTCTCTGATCGAGACAAGTAGCGTCGCGATTGCCTAAACCGTCTCTGTCGAAGCTGCACTTGCGGAGCTTGCCCCATTTGGTGGGCGAGGAGTAAGGAAGAGCGGGCGCCCACACGAAGAAATGGCTAAGGACCCAAAGCATAAACATAGTTTAAGTCGACTTCAGCCCCGTTTTGTAAAACCGACTCGTAAGTAGTCGACACGCTTTCTACACAACTTGTATGACTCTAAAAAAATGGCCAAGTACTTGCCTTCTCATAAGTAGCCAAGCACTTGACCTAGGCAGCAGATCATGAGAAGCGGTGCCCGATGGGCAAGCGGCAACTAAAGGAAAAGCGGCAAAGGAAAAAAGCCACAAGAGCAATAAGCAAGGAAAGATAAAATTAGAATAATATTTACAAAGCTTAGGCCCTTGGCGGATCTTGAACGAGAGTTGAGAATACACCCTTGCAGGTGGGAATTGTCTTGAATTAACAAGTTCTTTCAAAGACTAGCAAAACAGATAAAATAAAAGCGAGGCAGCGGCCTAGGAAAGCCGAGATGGGGTCGGAAGGCGAGGCCTAGCGGAGGTCGAGGCGCCGAGGCGGCCAGCTGGCGTGATCTCGCTTGATCGTCTCCGCGGCAGCCGGCAACTAAACAAGCGCGGCTCGTTCTTTGGAAGCCTTGGTCGGCTGAGCTGATCGCCGCTCCGTCTTCTGGCGCCTCCATGTCGTGTCCGTCCTCGCCCGTCTTCCTCCTCGGCTGGAGTCGATCACCTCCGCCGAGTCCTCATCGTAATCCGGGTTCATCGAACCACTCGCGGCGCCGCCCAAATCCTCAGCCCTTCGAGGGCGAGCGCTGAGTGTCCGTGTAATCGGCAATCGCGCGCAACACGCTTCGATGGCGTCCTCGCGGCCAACAACTCCGCTGGGCCTCGACGAATGCAGCAGCCGGTCAGATCCAGCCACAGATACCGCCTTGGCGAATTCGGGGCCAGCGAGCTCCGGCCGAGCGCGGAACCCTTCGAGCCTCAAAGCGGCCAGGCCGCGACCTCCGGCCGGTCGGCGGTCGGGAAGAAGTCTGCGAGAATCGGCATGTCGGCCCACGAGGCGAGGATGCGCTGGCGCCCGACGCGGCAGCGTCGGCGCCAACATCCGATGGGCGACGCGGAGCGAGCCTCAATGCTCGGGGAGCTGCTCGTCAAGGGTCAGGAGGCGTTAGCTGCGATCTCGGCACCACCGCCCTTGGCGCCTCGCGATCAGCCTCGATGGCGATTGGCCACTGCGTGTGGCGGGGAAGAATCTACCAAGGCGAAGAAGAAGCAAGTCGAGAAAAAGCGAGTCGGCTGACCCATAGTCGGCGATCAAAAAGAAGAAGTAAAGCAAACTCACCATCGGCGATGTCCTCTATTTCATGGAAGCGGTCGTGGCGCTTCCTTGCCGGTCCGGGAGGCGCTACGCTCTCAAATTCGGCGGAGGCGGCCTCTTTCCTCTCGCCTCGTCTGCGCCGCCTTAAGCAACTCATACTGCTCCGCCCGGTGCGTAGCCAGTCAGTCGCTCTGCAATGAGCTTGCTGCACTCTTCCACCTTGGCGGCATAAGCGGTGTTTACCGTACCAGCTGCCGCGAAGAGTGTACAGCCTCTGAAGAATAAAAAAGAAGAAGGGCCTGGCGAAGTCGTCGGCTAGAAGGTCGCCGGGAAGATCGGCCCGGCTGCGTGTGATCGACCAATCACGCAGGGACTACAGCCATGGGTGCTTGTGCGCCCTTGAAAAACTCACCTCGGCTCCTCGCCAAGTCGGCGTCCGCTTGCCCAGCTCCTCAACGTTGCGGTTGAAGCCGGTGGCGCGGAGGTTGTGACTACTCTGCAACAGAATTTCAGACAAAGGTAAAAATTTGGAAGTAAGCAAATAGAGTTTCGAGCCGCTTTGCTCGGCAGGTGGGCGAAACTGGGGACCACCAGTGGGTGTATTTTGGCCTTGAAGAAAAAACGAAAAAATTCAAAGAAGGAAACATACCCTTACGGCTGGCTCGCGACATAAGGTGCGCCTTGGAGCGATTCTGGATGGCCTCGCCCTCATGGCAACCGCTGGGCGTCCGGGGCGCCGTGTTCAGCGGGCCGTGCCGCCTCCTCGCACCCACAATGGGCGCGGCGCTTATCGCCTCGGCGTCTGGAATGGCGGTGGCGGCGCCGGTCTCAAAAGCCTTGGCCGTCGCCTTCTCAAAACGGCGTCGCTGGCGGCGACTTGAAAAGCTTTGCGCATGCAACCTCGTCGTCGGTCGGCCAACGGCTGGAGTCCACCAGCTGTTTGCCTCGCGCGCTCTCGGACCACAGTGGGCGGCGGGGTACTGCAGCCCGTGCAGCAGAGAAGCCTCGCCGCCTTCCCTCTCCGCGGCAGGGCGTCACCGCCCGACTCCCTCGTACGCCCGTGAACTCCGGCGGCGGCGCGAGCTCAGCGAGGTGGCGAGCAGCGCCGGCCTGGGCGTCACGGCCTCCTCGGCTCGCCTCTTGGCTGCTGGCGGCCGACCTCCTCCGATTTCTTACGGGCGAGCCGCCGCCTTCTCGACCTCCGCCTTCTCGGACAGGCGGCCTCCTCCTCGTCGCGCTTCTCCTGCGCATTCCGCTCCGTCGCCTCCGGGCGGCGCGGATCAATCCGCCCGAGTATTGGCGGGCGTCTCTGCCGACCCCATGGCGGGCGGCGGCGACCCTCTCCAAGGTGAGGGAGCTCGATGAAAAAAGACATGTAAAGACTTGGATAAGGCGGGCGAGAAGAAAACAAGACAAAACAAGAAGTACTTACTTGGAGACCAGCGGTGGCTTCTTCACTTCCTTGCAGAGCGGTTAGCCTTCGCGACCGCCTCTTCAGCTGGGTCGTGGCCGTCCCCTGAATTTCTTGGCCGGCCGCTGGCAGGCTCGGCCCCGCCAGCGCTTCTTCGCGCCGCCTCGACCACCCAAGGCGGAGGAACTCAGCGCTGGATGGCGGCTTTACTGTTGGCGGCGGGGGCGACTTCCCTTCCGCCCGTCGTCGTCGAGCAGGTCGGCGAAGGTTGCGAAGGCTGAAGTCGTCGGCCCTCCTCCTCCCTCGGCGTCGGTCTCCATCGCGCCACCCCCAAATCGGGGTCGTCGGCGTCGCTCTCCGCCCGGTCGAGGATGAATTCACGGCCGGCCTTGATCCGGCCGAGGGCTGCATGAGGGGATTGAATCGGAAAAGACCAAGAAAATTAGAGGCGGATTAATTTGAAGAAGGAAGCAGAAAAGCAAGAAAGATGACTTACCACGCAGGCGGGGGTTGGCGGCGTGGTCTGGCTCCTTGCGAACTGCCATTCCTCCGTGAGGCGCTTGATTCGCCGGAAGTTCACCGTGTCCACCACCTCCACGTGGGGCATATCTTTGGAGCACAGTAATTTGGGATCCCAGTGACCCGCTCATCGGAGATCCGATGAGGTCGGCCTTGGAGACCGAAGGACTCGGGCGCCACGAAGGCGGCCAGCAAGTCGGCCCAGTGATCAGGCCCTCCGGCTGCGTCATCCGCAGCGGAGCCTTGCAGCGGCGCCCGCTGCGAGTCGGCGTTCGGGCCCGATGGGACCAGGCGGGAAGTCGCCCGCCAACTCGCCCGGCCCGTAAAGGCGGCAAGTTGACCCGATCGCCCTCGAGGCGGCGTTCTTAACGATAAATGCGTCGCTGCCACATCTTCACCGACTTGATGAGTGGGATGGCGGGAAGGGTTCTCGAACACCGGCCTCCTCATTCGCGATGAGCGTGCGCCTGAGCCGGCACATGGCGGCGTGGGTTCGAGCTTGGCTTGGAAGAATTCCCCACAGCTCGATGGTGGGGAAAGCAAGAAAGCCCTCACATAAGGATCTGGCGGCAAGCAGCACCACCATGTTTGGAGTGAGGTGGTGCGGTGGAGCCCGTGGAACTCGAGCAGCTTGGAAAAAGCGCTTCGCCCGACAGCCCTAGCCAGCGCATGAAGTCGGCGGAATATGACCATTCGCCCTCCTCCGGGCGCCGGCGTTATTCGCCTGCCGGCGCGGCCTTGAGTCCGCACTAGGTGGCTACGGGGATGCGGCGCGTTTGGCGGAAAACTTCGATGATGTCATCGCCGACAATGGAACCATCCCACCGCCGGGCCTTGTGGCGGGGCCTTGGCGGCGGAGGAGCTGATCTCCCGGCGGCGTCGTTGGCGGAGCAAGAAGGAAAAGCAAGCAAGAGGGGAGAAGCGAGAGGAAGCATGGAGAGTGGGTGCGGCGTGCGTCGCCGCCCCCTCCTCCGCCTACTTATAGGCGCCTAGGCTGAAAGCCAAGGGGGGGCGTGGGATGCTGCGCCCGTCCCCGCCCCCGATTAACCCACGATATTCTTTGCGCGATAACGGCGAAACCTAACCCTTACTGGCGCGGCCAGATCGCCCATGCTCGAAACGCGGTAGTGGCGGGCCCGTCTGACGAACTGTCTGAATCGCAGCGTGGCGGGCGTAGCCAGCCTGCCGTGTGGCGTCCGCGTGGCGAGCCCATAGCGGGCGCTGCAGAAGCTTATCGAGCCGCGCTGCCGGATCCTCCGACCTTGAAACCTTTGAGAGCAAGGCGGCCTCCTGCAAGGCCGACTCGACTAATCGGCTCAAGATAGAGCGGTGAGCGAGGCAATTCTTCCACTAAAGGGATGAAACTGTTGAGGCTCCTCGACATATTGCCCTGGGGCCTCACCACGACCGGGGACTCTTGTCGGAGTAATGGGCCGCGGGTGAGCAAACCCGAGCCCTGGACATTTCAAAACAAGGGGGGTGCGCCCTCAAGACCCCAAGGCGAAGAGCCGCCTTTTGAGAGTCGTCGATAGAGCCACCAGCCTTGCCCTTCGGCCGAGTCGAGGCGGCCTCAAGACAAGCCGACTCAAGCCGGCGACTTCCGATGAAGCGGCTACGAGGGAGTCGGCAGCGCTCAACCGCCTCCTCTTGATGCAACTACTACGGGGCGGGATGGGGCCGCCTCGCAGCCCGTCCTGCCCGTTCATAAAAGGACAAGCATAGCCCTGAGCGCCCGTCTTGGCGGAGATCTTCGTCCGTGGTGCTGTTGCCACGCCAGCCACTGGCGTCGGCCCAGTGGGCAGATTCCTGTACCCACGATGGCTGTCTGTATGACCGAAGCGGCAGGACCCTTTGTCGGTGGGATTACGCGAAGATGGCGAGCGCCCCAAAACGAACCGGGAGTCGGCCTCAAAGTCGGCCGGCCCTCCACGAGCTCCATGCGCCATTAACGAGCGAAGGCGAGGAATAGCAGTGATCGCCCGCCCGGTGGCGACATTGCCATGACCAAACAAGCTCGCGTCATTAGAAGCGGCTCTGATAACCCGCAGCCAGCAAGACCCGCCCAGCGGCGGACAAACTGTCGTCCCCATGCTGGACCGTCGTGGGGCCCACTAGTCGGCCGACCCCAGTCGGCGGAGAAAGCGGCGACTTAAGAGGCTGACAGTGGGACCGTGCCCGGCGGATTACCATGTACCCCGAGAAAGGCCTATAAACCCCACAGGGCACCCATGCAAAGGTTGGAACCTAGTAGTTTGACACACACATAGAGGGAAGAGGAGCCAGCCGTGCCCTTCTCCTTCCTCACCCCATACAGCTCAAGGAGCAACCTTGTACTCACTTTGCCATAGTGATCATCACGGAGACCCAGGAGTAGCACTAGGGTGTTATCTCCCAGGAGAGCCACGAAGCTGGGTAAGATTAGCGGCGTGCATGCCTTCGCCTCATCCCGTTTCCAGGCACCGGCGACGTTCTACTCGCCCCCTCCATGATAAGCCATCCTTTGGCATATGTCGCACCCAACCCCCGACACTCTTTGCATGCTTGCTTGAATTGTGTTAAGATTGCTTGACTTGTCCAAAGTTTCTAAAATCTGCCAAGAACTAAAATTGGGAAAAGGATAAGTTTTATTTGGTCAAGTAGTCTAATTACCCCCCCCCTCTAGACATACTTTCGATCCTACAATATGACCCATAGTAATTATGAGAATTATTTGGGGAATTTTTGGATGGACAGAAATATAGGTTGCTTCACAACCTAGGGCAGACAGGGTTATTCCCTTAATAGAAAAAGGAATTTTCCCTAGAAAAAGAAATTAGGGTTTGGTCAAGCAGTGGAGTGACATGATCTTGGCAAGGTTTTGAGAAAGATGAGCCACCAGGGAGGGGAGGATGATTTCCCAGGTGGCAAGGCCACAGAACCACTCCAAAAAGAAAACAGAGCAAAAACCAATTAATTTAAAAGAAAAAGAAAAAGGCCAAAAACCAGGTTGTTACAAACCTTCCCCCCTTAAAGAAATCTCGTCCTCGAGATTTGGTTGCTCAGGGAACAAGTATGACTTTAGGACACCGTTTCCAACTCGGGTATCCTTTTTCCTTTATTTATTGTTCCCCCAAAATTTTCAGATGATTAACTTACCTTGCTCTGGGGTGGCTGATGAAGTCATGTACCTAGGGTAGGGTCATGAACCTGTCTAAGATACCCTCCCCAAGGACATCTTTAGAATAAACTGCCTTCCAGTCGACCTGGGCGGATTCCACTCGACAGTCTCAAAGACACTCGACCATGAAGACCCACTCGACCACCAGGAGTTCGAGAGCCACTCGGTGTCCTAGCGATGCATGGTTAAGTAGTCTTTATGGTCATGATGACACTTTATGTAGGCGTTACCGATGCTTTGGTCTTCTTACCTTTAACCCTCCGCTCATTGGGGTGGCTGGGGTCTGGCGCACTCTATATAAGCCACCCCCTCCACGGTAGAAGGGTTCGCACCTGTAATTCATCGCATATAATCCGATCGACCGCCTCCGGGCTCCAGAAGTGGGGCTGTTACTTCCTCTCAGGAAGGGCTGAACTTCGTTAAACCCTTGCGTATACAACTACTCCATAGCTAGTATCTTGCCTCTCCATACCTACCCCCATTCTCTTGTCGGACTTAGAACCCGCGGCGGTTGGCGCGCCCTTAGGGCGGTGTTCTAGCGATTTGTTGGAGAAGTTGGGATTCTTCGATCTCCTTCATCATGGTTTGGTGGAGTTTTGGTCAGGGCGCGAGATCCGTCTCGGTGCGCTCACGTTCATCGCCAGCGACTCCGCTTGGCCGGAGGCTCCTCTCGGCGTCGTAGCGCTCCGTCCGCGGGGAGCGCGCACTTCAGCGCGTGCGTCCATGGCGTCCTCCTGCGGCAACCGTCGACCCGATCTGGTCGGTTCTTGTGCCGTCCTCACCCCGATCTCCCTTGGCGCAAAGCGCTCCGGTCGATCGAGGCTTCGGCGGTGGGTGAGGCATCGGTGCTTCGCCGTTAGCCACTTCCCAAGTTGCGGCAATCGAGCTCGGCAAATCTCTCTAAGGGTTGTGCGATCATCGGTGGCTCATGAGCGCATCGAGTCACGATAGCAGCGATCCGGCGGCGAGGTTCGATGGTCGACGGACCCGCATGATCCTCTGGATTCCCCGCGCCGGCGGAGGCGATGGTGGAAGCGATCGGCGCAAGCTCACGAAGAAGTACCAACCGAGCCCCTCACTTCGCTGCGAGAGGAAGAACCGCCGCCCGGAACATGGATCGCTTCACACTCCTATCATTGGAGAAACCCCGAGGCTCGTGCCTTGGAGGATCTGGCAACAGCTAACCTTGCGGCGCTTTCATTGGAGAACCTCAGCGAGTTCTCAGTATATCGAACTCCGATTCAAATTTAGCTTGTTGCAGCCCATATAGCGAGTCGATTCAGCCTTCTCGATCGATTGGCGGGTAGAGGTTTACAACAGATCAGAGATTTACTCCGGGCAGCGGAGATCAAAATTCAGTCGTATCACGATCATGAGCTGGATTCACAGCAGATCCGTCATTGTGAATTCGATCTAATCGGCCCATAGTCCAAGATCGCCCCGGCGTGAGAGCGAGGAGGCGGCTTGATGTCGATCTGAGAACCATGAGCCGTATGAGCACCGATTCATTCGCAATGATCGGCGTCAGTCGCACCCCTCCCCAAGGGTGGATCATCGCTCCTCGGCAACAAGATGGCGAGCCTTGACCGCAGTCTTTGGGCGAAGTTCAGTCGACCCGAGAGCGAGGCTTTGATCACGAGATCCATTGTCGTTCAATGCTTGATGCGGCGGGAACGAGCTCACCGAAGGCCATGAGAGATGTTCCCCCAGCGCCGAGTTCATGTCTCGGGGCGAGTGTTTTAGCGGGGCCATCGAGCGCGATGATTACTCCCAACTTGAGGTTGGCGGCGGAGTCGATAAGTTCACGGTGATTCCAAGCGACACTTGGCTTGAGGACTACAGTGGCTGTCAGATTAGCGGCGGCAATGATGAGGTAGCTCTGAACATTGCCTTATGTTGGAGGTTGGCGGAGCATGGTTGAATCAGTTAGCACCAACAGTATTTACACTTGGGAAGATCTTGCCAGTGTTTGTCGGGACATTTGAAGGGACTTGCAAAGCGCCCAGCGGGGTTGTGAGCTGCGGTCGTGTGTATAGAAGTCGAATGAAACTTTGAGAGATTACATCAGAGATGGATTACCTTGCACCACAGATTGAGAATGTATGCGATCACCGAGCGTCCGTGCTTTCAAGGAAGGTGTCAAAACGAGGAGTTGAGTTTGAAATTGGTCGGACGGAGATATGACACTGAGTCGGATGATGGAATTGCCACCAAGTATGCTAATGGTGAAGAAGAGGATCGGCTCGGATTGGTAAATACAAGTCAGCCGCTAATGAAGCCGGTGGAGAAACTCGGTCGGAGTAGAAGCGTAAAGCCGAGCCAGCCGCTCCGGAGAAGCCTTGGCGGTGATCGAGGAAAGTTCAAGGGAAACCAAGGGTCGTGGAACCCCAAGAAGGTGAAAGACCAGGATGGGAATGATGTGTTGGATTGCCATGTCACATTCACACGAAGAAAGATGAAGAGGGTAAACTCATTTACGAAGCATACCACTCGACGATGTCGGCTCTTGATTCAACAGGTTCAAGGGAAGCAGCAGGATAAGGAAAGGGGTCGGACAAAGTTGAGGACAAGGAAGATAGTGATGGTGGGTATCCCGGTCAATTCCACCACGATGATTTTCTTGGCGTTGAAAGCAAAAGTCGATTGAAATTATCAACGAAGTGAACATGGTGCGCTCGTGACGCCCAATTATCTGAAATGGTCCCGGACCGCCATCACATTCGACCGGTCGATCACGACACACATTGCCACCCACAGGAGGCAGCGTTGAGTGGTCGATCCGGTCGTCGAAGGCACTCGGTGACCAAAGTTTTGATGGATGGCGGTAGTGGCTGAACATCTTGTATGCTGAGAGGCGTTGAAAGGGATGGGCATTCGATGTCGGACTCAGCACCGACAACATGAGCTTCCGTGGAGTCATTCACGGAAAGAAGGCGAGTCACTCGGTCAAATTGCTCTTGATGTGGTTTTGGTGATTGAAGCATTTCCGCAAAGAAAAGTTGACCTTTGAGGTCGTGGATTTCAGGCGCTTATCACGCTATTACGGGAAGGCGTATGCCGTTCATGTCTCGACCATGTTATGTGTACCTTAAGCTAAAGATGCGGCCCCAAGGGTGTGATCCTTTATCCTTTGGCAATCGGAAGAAAGCGGAAGAGTGTTTCGAAAGGCTCTAAGATTCTTGATGCTCGGATGGCGATGGTAGAATTGCAAGAATATCGAGCTGAGATCCAGTGATTTGTTGCGAGCCAAGAAGCCCTTCTGAGTCGGCATTTGATCGTCGGTGAGCGAAGCGAGGTTCATATTCACCCGACCGACCCCAATGCTGCTCCGACCAACATCTCAACAACACTTTCGAGTCCAAATAGGAAGAAGCGCTCGTCCGGTTCCTCCGTGAAGCTGGGACATCTTTGCATGGAAGCCTCTTGACATGCGGGTGTTCGGGGCTGGCTGAGCACCGTCTGCGAGTCGATTCAAAAGTCAAACCTGTCGAAGAACATCTTGATGGTCCGCCGTCAGAAGAAAGGCCATAGGCGAGGAGGTGGCTCGGCTCTTAGCAGCGAGTTTATCAAGAAATTTACCACTCAGTGGCTGCGCCAATGTGGTCATGGTCCCTAAGAAGGACAATTCACTGCGCGTGTGCATCGACTTCAAACATATCAATCGGGCCTGCCGAAATATCATTCCTCTCCCCGCATCGACCAAATAGTCGACTTCATTGCGGGATGTGTGATTGTCTTTTTAGGCGCATATTCGGGTACCATCAGATCCGTCGTATGGACCCGCGAGATCAAAACAGCTTTCATCACTCCATTGGGTGCTTACATTATGTCACCATGCCATTCGGCGTCAAGAATGCGAAGCCACGTTCATGAGGATGATTGAAGTGTTTACTCACTCAAATCGGTCGGAATGTGGAAGCATACATGGATGACATTGTGGTCAAATCACGGAAAGGTTCCGACCTGTTGGTGACCTTGCTGAAACATTGCCAATCTCGGGAGGTATGATATCAAGCTTAATCCATCAAAGTGCACATTGGAGTTCTGGTGGAAAGTTACTCGGTTTTCGTTTACGAGCGAGGAATCGATGCTAACCGAAAAAGTTGGCACTATTCTCCGAATGAAATGCCTGTGCGTGTGCATGATGTCGAAGCTTCTTGGATGCTTGGCGCTTTAAAGTCGATTCATCTCTGCCTCGGTGAAAAGGCATTGCCTCTTTACCGGTGATGAAGAAAGTCGGACAAGTTAGTGGACTCTGAAGCTGATGCAGCGTTTGCGAGCTCAAAGCTCTGCTCTCCACCAACCGGCTTGCTGCCCCAATCAGCAAGGCCGTTGGTGCTTTACATTGCAGCCACAGGACAAGTCGTCGATACAGTGCTTACGGTCGGCGGAAGAGGAAGGAAAAGCCTTCAAAGTTCAGCGCCCGATATATTATCTTTACGAAGTGTTAACCCGTCAGACCAAAGATACCCTCATTATCGAAGCTTGTGTATGGGATTTATATGACCCGCGAAGAAGGTTGCTCATTACTTCTCGATCATTCCATTACGATCGTCGTGACGCCCTGTTATCGAAGATTCTTCTAGCGAGGCGCAGCTGGTCGAGTGGCGAAATGGGCGATTGAACTTCTTCCCTTGATATCAAGTTTGAGGCAAAAGCCATCAAGTCCCAAGCAATAGCAGATTTCATCGCCGAGTGGATTGAACAACGATTACCGACTCAAGTTCACTCGAACCTTTGGACTATGTTCTTTGATGGTTCCAAGATCTTTGAATGGTTCGGTCTTTGGGTAGTATTGGTTTCCCCTCGAGGAGATAAGCTCGGATATGTGCTCAGATTCACTTTGATTCTTCCAACAATGAAGCGAATCTGAAGCCTTTTGTTGTATGGGTTGCGTATGGCCATTTCACTTTCGGCGTCCGTCGCCTCATGGTCTATGGCGACTCAGATCTAGTGGTTAATCAAGTGATGAAGGAGTGGGGCGTCGAAGTCCAGCCATGGTAGCTCTTGTAATGCAGATGAAAGCTAGAGAAGAAGTTTGAGGGTTAGAGCTCCATCACATACCCATTGAAAAATCAAGCTGGCGATGATTTGGCGAAAATAGGGTCCAAGAGGAAGCCATTCCGGTGATGTGTTTTGGAGCACATGCACTGCCGTCGATTCAAGAGGATCCTTTCCTGAAGAAGCTCCACAGCCAAAAAGTGCCAGCGATCCATTGAAGTTGAGGTCCCAGCGATGGTCGACCTAATCATGCAAGTCGTGGTCATCACTCCCATTGGATAGTACCGTACCTACGTACATCTTGAGGAAAGAGCTCCCGAGCGAAGAAGAGGCTAGACGGATCGTCCGTCGATCCAAGGCCTTTATTGTGATCAAGGGACAGTTATTCGAGAGCGTGGTGGAGTCGGCCGAAGTGCATAACGCGAGAAGAAGGTCGAGATAATTCTTGATGATATCCACTCGGGGACTGTGGTCACCATCGTCCTCTCGGACCATCGTGGCTAAAACATACCGGCGGGATTTCTGGCCCAAAGGCAAATGAAATGGCAAAGGAAATAGTCGAGAAATGTGAAGGATGTCGGTTCTACTCAATATGTCACACAAACCCGCCTCGGCATTGAAGACCATTCCCTCGTCGGCCTTTAGCTGTTTGTGGGTTGGATATGACCCTTTGAGAGCTGGCAGGAGTGGTTTCACTCATTTTCTTGTGGCGGTCGACAAGTTCAAAGCCTTTTAGCCTCTCGAGACCTGTGAGTCGACTATGCTTGATAGCTCACCCCGGTCGAATGGACAAGCGAGAGCGAGCAAATGGTCTAATTCTCAAAGGACTGAAACCTCGGTGATCGTGATCTCAAGCATGCAGCAGGAGGCGTGGGTTGACGAGCTTCCGTCGGTTCTTTGGGATTGAGGACCACTCTTAATCGGTCATTGGGAGAACTCCATTCTTTATGGTCTATGGAGCTGAAGCGATTCTGCGAGTGACACCTTCACAATGCCCCAGTGAACTCTACTCTGAAGCTGAAGCGGAGCAAGCCCGTCAAGATCTGATCGACCTCCTTGAAGAGAGAGAGAGATGGCCTGATCCGCTCGACCATCTATCAGCGAGGACTTGCGTCGATTCCATGCAGAAATGTGAAGAGCCGAGCCTTTCGGGAAGGAGATCTGGTCCTCGAGTAGATCAGCAGAAACCACACAAGCTCGCTCCCACTTGGGAAGGTCCTTCATCGTCACCAAAGTTCTTCACAATGGGGCTTACCATCTTTACAACGTCGAGCCTGAGATCGATGAGCCTCGGGCATGGAATGCGAGCTGCTCCGCCCTTTTACACAAGAGCTCACTCGGGTGAGATGTAATAAAAGTACCTCTGTAGTTTGTTTATCTAAATCAAGAAGATTATAATTTTCCTAGTGATTGTTATTACTTTTTGTTAAAATTCCCACCTAGTGGGTGACTTAGCTGCGAATCCGTTTCGCCTAAGTTTGTAAAAAAATCCTTACCGAGTGATGAGCCAGCCTCTCACTCGGGGGCTTAGCTGCGAATCCGTTTCTCCTAAGTGTTCTAAATCCTACCGAGTGGTGAGCCAGCTCCCACTCGGAGGCTTAGCTGTAGTCCAAGTACTCGCCTAAGTGTTTTAAATCCTACCGAGTGGTGAGCCAGCCTCCCACTCGGAGGCTTAGCTGCAGTCCAAGTACTCGCCTAAGTGTTTTAAATCCAGCAGTGGTGAGCCAGCCTCCCACTCGGAGGCTTAGCTGCAGTCAAGTACTCGCCTAAGTATTTGAAAATCCTACAGTGAGGCCAGCCTCCCACTCGGAGGCTTAGCTGCAGTCAAGTACTCGCCTAAGTATTTAATACAGTGTGCACTTTGCAAGGACTGACGAGTGCAGGTCGATTGTTGCCTTCCCTTCAAAGCTATGACACAAAAATCCTCCTCGGAGGCTTGGCTGCAGTCCGTGCTCGCCTAAGTTTGAAAAATCCTACAGTGGAGAGCAAACCTCCCACTCGGGGGCTTAGCTGCGATCGATGCTACGCCTAAGTTTGAAAAATCCTACAGTGGAGAGCAAACCTCCCACTCGGGGCTTAGCTGTAGTACAAGTACTACGCCTAAGTTTTAAAAATCCTACAGTGGAGAGCAAACCTCCCACTCGGGGGCTTAGCTGCAGTCGATGCTACGCCTAAGTATTGAAAAATCCTACAGTGGAGAGCAAACCTCCCACTCGGGGCTTAAGCTGCAGTCGAGTACTCACCTAAGTTTGAAAAATCCTACAGTGGAAGCAAACCTCCCACTCGGGGCTTAACTACTGATCGTACTACGCCTAAGTCTGAAATCCATCCCGATCCATAAGAACGACGAGTGCAGGTCATTGTTTCCTTCTCCTTGGAGCTGCGCCACAAGTACAATGTGCGCTCCATCCCGATCCATAAGGACGGCGAGTGCAGGTGGAATGTTGCCTTCTCCTTGAGCTGCGCCACAAGTACAACATGCCCTCCATCCCGATCCACAAGGGCTGACGAGGTGCAGGTCGATTGTTGCCTTCTCCTTGAGCTGCGCCACTAGAGCAACGTCGCTCCATCCCGATCCATAAGAACTGACGAGTCTGGTCATTGCTTCCTTCTCTGCACTGCAAAACAACAAGGTGTGGGTCATTGGATCCACCTCGAGCTGCATCTCAAGCATTGAAGCATAATCCGAGTGAAAGTAAAGTTCACTCAAAAGGCAAACAAAAGC
The DNA here is from genome assembly GCA_021605205.1 of Aegilops longissima. NCBI lineage: Eukaryota > Viridiplantae > Streptophyta > Magnoliopsida > Poales > Poaceae > Aegilops > Aegilops longissima. The sequence continues at coordinate 16,587 of JAHIAM010001624.1, forward strand.
ATATTTCAGCGATAAGTAAAGTTCGGATAGCATCCTAAGGATGCGAAGTACCAGACCTCAAGCCGTTAAAGTTTATCGGTTACAAAAACCACTCGGCATTCGAGGCAAATTTAAGGTAGAGCATACAAGTTTTTACTCCTCGGTGGAGGGCTGGAAGGAGCCACAAAGCTGGTTAGAGGTCGATCCCATCAGCAATCCGGGTGGCGTGGCGATGAAAGTCTCCATGAAGATTGGAAATCATACTTCTTGGTATTGGCAACTTTGATGGCCTTGACTTGTCCTCCAGCGCCTCCTTGCGATGGACAGCACCTTTTGGCGAAGACTTTTCCATTCTTGCACTCGACTTGGAACCTCATTCGGTCGAGTCATTAAGGACTCGAGGTCATTCTGAAGCATCTGGTCCGGCCAGAGTGTTGAGTCGATCCGCGTCACCGCAGCTTTCGGTCGGCGAGATAGTCCACCACACCAGCAATGCGAGACTCGGTCGGAGCACATTCATAGCGGCTTCATCCTTCACGGGAGAGTTGATGGGGTCGGGCTTGTCTCCACTCGGTGGTCTCCTCTTTGAAGTTTTGTGAATTCTGCAAATCGACTCGAGTTCAAGCTAATGGTTCTATGATGAGTCGATGATGACAAGTCGGTCGGATAAGAAATTACCTTCAAGCATGAGGAATAGCTTCTTGGCGAGCCCTCCGGATAAGCCTCGGATCATTCCTCCTCCCTTGATTCGCCTTGACCTTGTTAGTTAGAGCAACTTTGTCATTCTTGATCGGCTAACCTCCTTGTTGGCGCGTCGAAGCAACTTTAACTTGGTATTCTCCTCTTTGAGTTTGCAGTGAGACCAGTTTCTCTTCATGAGCTTTGTTTTCTCAAAGCATATACAGCCCTCTGCAAGGTCGTGGTCTTTCTTCTTGAGCCTCCTCGGTTTATACGCAAAATAACAATAAGCCCGAGTTGAGAATGGGTAGAAAGACAAAGAAATTAGTCAAGTTCTCACCAGCCATACCTTTAACTTTGTCTCTCGCCTTTTGCAAGTTCTCTGAGCTAGTTTCAAGTCAAGGTTGAGCTGGATCATTTGTTCTCCAATTTGGTATAGCGGACCCACGAGCTGCATAAGATTCTACAAAGAGCCAATAGATAAAACATCAGCGATAGGTAATTTCCGGTGACTAAAGAAAAATCGTAGCATTTCTAAGACTACGATCGAATCAAAACATTCGACGGTAGTCTAGGGACCACCCGGTGGGTGCACTCAGCGTGCTTACTGGTTTTACCAATCGGTTCGATCGATTCGACGAAAGAGGCAAGGTTATGATCCTAAAACCATAGCTAAGCATCGTCGATGATTTGTGTAAAAAACAGTTCCTTAGACTATTGTGCCATTTGCCGTGATCCACCATAGTCTCGGGGACTACACCCGATGGGTGCACTCAGCGTGCCCCACGGTTCCAAAGATCCATTCGACATGGCCCGACCAGACAGTGAAGAAGTTCAAAGTATAAAGACTATAGTCGTTGCCTTTGATCCACCATAGTCTCGGGGACTACACCGGTGGGTGCACTCAGCATGCCCCACCGGTACAAAAATGCAATCGACACACCCACCCGGTGGGTGTCTGAGATCTGAATGTAAATCTTGAAAGAAGAAATTTGGTAGCATATCCCTATGAGAACAAGCAACTTACTTGGACATTGCTCACGAAGAGTCGAGCTTGCACCATAAGCCGCCTGGCTGGCCTCCCGGACCACCTTCACTTGCTCCATCATGATTCCTTCCTGCGTATGGCCTCCCTAGCAGCACTCACTTGGTCTTCCGGGATGTGGTGTGTAGCAAAAAGGGAAGGCGGGTCAGCGATCGGCTGACGAAGGCGGACACTCGTCGTGACACGGCAAAGGACACGAAGCCAGTGGTGTCGCCTCCCTCGTGAACCAGCGTCTCGAGCGGTGATACAACGAGTAGCCTTGCCGGCGAGGCACCTTTTGTCCTTCCTCTTCCTCGGCGGTGTTTCATAAATCGTCGTCGGGAGATCAATGACATGAGGTGGAACTACAAGAAAGATTCAAAGGTAAAACAGAAATCAATCGGCCGTGAAAGCGAAACTAGAGATCATACCAAGGTTGGAGGTGGCGGCATCTTCCATTTCACGATCTTAGTTAGCCGCGGAGGTCTCGGAGGTGCCGCCTTGCTGATTTCAGAAATCAGTTGATCGATCAAGCGAGTCGACCAAAGTACACTCATGGTGAGCAGGAAAACACAAGTTCTGCGATTACCGGAAATGGTGGGGATGACCATCCTTATCTTGGGCAAAACCTTGGCGGCTTTGATGGCGTTGCTCGAGGTTGCTTTGGCGGTTTCTTAGTCGACCTTTGGAGAAGTCGTCCGAGTGCGCCGTCGACCGCCCGATGGTAGCGATAGCCTACAGCTCGACCACGGATCATGCATCGGCTTGGATCGCCTTTCGAGTAGGGTGGATCCGTCTCCTCCTCTTCCTCCTCCTCCTCCTCTTCATCGGTGTCGTTTTCCTCGGACTCCCATTCCTCGGCTTCGCCTCCGCTTCCTTCTTCTTCTTTGGTGGTTCTTGCGCCCCATTGGGCATCGAGTACATCTCGGTGGTGACCTAGAAGGCAGCAAAACAAGGCGAAAGTCGATCTGCCGATTCGCGTGAGCGAGCAAATGCAGCAGGATCTGTCGGAGATCAGTGGTCATACCTTGTCTGGTTCGTAAGATTGGTCGAGTGTCACAACTGCATATTTAGTCCAGAAGCAAGATCATGATGGTGCACTCACATGGGGTATCAAATTGATCTGAAATTTGGCAAGGCTTAGTGATTTGGTCACGGTAAGGAGCTGTAAATATTTCATACCAATTGGATTCACCAAGATGGTACTTCCTTCACAGCTACCTTCACTGACCAGAATCTTGCAAGAATTTGGGAGAAATATTGGCTAAGTGAAATGGTGCCAAATTTGGTGGAGAGATGTTATATAGGTAGGAGCATGATCTGGTAATTTATCAGGATTTTTGAAGCAATATAAAATGCACTTGCTTCACAACCTGAAAATTTTACCAGAAGCAAAGATTTGGTCATGTGCTCACATAGATGATTGGATGGGGCTGAAATTTGTAGGATTGAGATAATATGAGCACAAGAAGAGGCATGCAAAATTTCAACTCATTTGGATTCTCCTAGCTAGTACTTCCTTCATAGTGGCTTCTGTCTGACAGAAACTTTGAAAAATCACTGAGGAAGATTGGCTAGGCAAATAAAGTTGAATTTTGGCATGTGGCAATTATTTGGACATAGAAGAATGCCCAACAAGTTTGAGAGCAAACAAGATAAGATAAATGACACTTCCTTCACAAAGTGCCACTCTGGACAGAAAGGAAGAATAATTATTGGGGAATTATTCTTGGGCTAGGACAGGAAAGTTTGGGCACATTTGAGCAACATATGACCCATAGTAATTATGAGAATTATTTGGGGAATTTTTGGATGGACAAAAATATAGGTTGCTTCACAACCTAGGGCAGATAGGGTTTTGCCCTTAATAGAAAAAGGAATTTTCCCTAGAAAAAGAAATTAGGGTTTGGTCAAGCAGTGGAGTGACATGATCTTGGCAAGGTTTTGAGAAAGATGAGCCACTAGGGAGGGAATGAGGATGATTTCCCGGTGGCAAGAGCCCGCAGAACCACTCCCAAAGAAAAGCGAGCAAAAACCAAATTAATTTAAAAAGAAAAAGGGCCAAAAACCGGTCATTACGGGACATGATCTACCTTGAAAAGGCGTGCCAATAGAGGCCACGCCTCGAAGCGTGGAGCAGCGGGACAAGAAATGGTTAAAAATAAAAGGCCAAGACCAGACATGATGTCATGTTGCAAAAAGTTGTCAGCAGATTGGACTCGTGAAATATTATACTCTCGACGGCTGTGTGTGTGGTATTTATGTTACAAGTCCGGATACATTCTTCGCGTCTGAAGACTATCTTGGAGTATTTGGGAAAGGGAACCCACCTTGCAATGCCGAAGACAATCTGCGCACCGAACATCTAAATCATTGAAGCACGGTTCGAGAGACTCTTGAGGAGTCTGGACTAAGGGGTCCTCGGTGTCCGACACATTAGCCATAGGCTGGGTGATGGGCTGTGAAGATATGAAGACCGAAGACTCCACCCGTGTCCGGATGGGACTCTCCTTGGCGTGGAAGGGAAGCTTGGCGATCAAATATGAAGATTTCCTTTCTCTGTAACCGACCTTATGTAAACCTAGATCCCTCTGGTGTCTATATAAACCGGAGGGCTTAGTCCGGATGCGAATACTCATGACCATAGTCATACAGGCTAGACTTCTAGGGTTTATCCACTACGATTTCGTGGTAGATCAACTCTTGTAATACTCATATTCATCAAGATAAATCAAGCAGGAAGTAGGGTATTACCTCCATAGTGAGGGCCCGAACCTGGGTAAACATTGTGTCCCTCGTATCCTATTACCATCGATCCTAGACGCACAGTTCGGGACCCCCTACCCGAGATCTGCCGGTTTTGACACCGACAGTTGCAGCTCGGACACAGTCCGGCGTTGGAGCTAGGATACAGTCCGGCGTTGGAGCTTGGATATAGTCCGACGTTGGAGCTTGGATGCAATCCAGCGTTGGAGCTCGGACGCAAGAGGACACTGCCGCGCGGGAAACACTTCAAACCCCAGGTACGGCATAAAAATAATAAGGCATTGATAAAGGCCGAAGACTTAAAGGGCTCCTCGGATACCCGACGTGTGAAATCTTTGGATTTAGCTCGGCAACCCTCCAGATAGAAGATGGGAAGATTTATTGAACCGGTTTTCAAGACCGACGACCGAAGACGAAGAACAGTTCGGAAGAACCGAGGAGTGTCCCCAACTTGAAGACCGGTTCAGGGGGCTACTGACAGTGTCCTGGATTATGGGGTACTCACCACGTCGTCTCCCGATCAGTTGGATTGGGCCGAGGACCACCATGGCCATTCACTCATGGGCTAGTTTGGACAGCCGATGTATACACAAGGAAGATTCCACAAGACTTGGTGATCAAGACAAGGACTCCTCCTCACCGGCGTATTCGACTAGGACTCTTGTTATCCTAAGCCTCTGGTACATTATATAAGCCGAGGCTAGGCTAGTCGATAGGGACAATGCTAGATCATTATTATTCATCATACCCTTAGGCTTTAGACCTCAACATATGATCTCGAGGTAGATCAACTCTTGTAATCTCTATATTCATCAACATCAATCAAGCAGGAAGCAGGGTATTACCTCGATAGAGAGGGCCTGAACCTGGGTAAACATCGTGTCTCTTGTCTCCTGCTACCCATCGATCCATGATCCACAGCTCAGGACCCCTACCCCGAGATCTGCCGGTTTTGACACCGACAGCGCCCCCTTTCCTTCTCCTTCTCCATCTCCTTCCCCTTTCCCCCTCCGATAAAAGGAGGGGGCGAATTGGACTAGGAGCCCAAGTGGGACTCCTCCCACTTGGGGTGCCCCCAGGTCGGCCTCCTCCCCTCTCCCTCCTTTATATCTGGTAGCGGGGAGAACCTCTAAGACACCAATTGTTCTTTGCCGTATGCGGCGCCCCCTCCACCGTTTACTCCTCCGGTCATATTATCGTAGTGCTTAGGCGAAGCCCTGCGCGGATCACTTCACCATCATCGTCACCACGCCGTCGTGCTGACGTCTCCCTCGACACTTTGTTGGATCAAGAGTTCGAGGGACGTCATCGAGCTGAACATGTGCTGAACTCGGAGGTGCCGTACGTTCGGTGCTAGATCGGTTGGATCGAGAAGACGTTCGACTACATCAACCGCATTAAGCTAATGCTTTCGCTTTCGGTCTACGAGGGTACGTGGACACACTCTCCCCCTCTCGTTGCTATGCATCTCCTAGATGGATCTTGCATGATCGTAGGTATTTTTTTGAAATTGCATGCTACGTTCCTCAATAGTGGCATTCGAGCCAGGTTTATGCGTAGATGATATGCACGAGTAGAACACAAAGAGTTGTGGGCAATGATATTCATACTGCTTACCACCAACGTCTTATTTTGATTCAGCGATATTGTTGGATGAAGCGGCCCAGACCAACCTTACATGAACACGTTCACGAGACCGGTTCCACCGACAGACATGCAACTTGTTTTGCATAAAGGTGGCTGGCGGGTGTCTGTTTCTCCAACTTTAGTTGAATCGAATTTGACTACGGCCGGTCCTTGTTGAAGGTTAAAACAACAAACTTGACGAAACATCATTGTGGTTTTGATGCGTAGGTAAGAACGGTTCTTACTTGAAGCCCTTAGCAGCCACATAAAACTTGCAACATCAAAGTAGAGGACATCTAACTTGGTTTTGCAGGGCATGTTGTGATGTGATATGGTCAAGACATGATGTGATATACGTTATTGTATGAGATGATCATGTTTTGTAAAAGTTATCGGCAACTGGCAGAAGCCTTATGGTTGTCGCTTTATAGTATGAAATGCAATCACCATGTAATTGCTTTACTTTGTCACTATGCGTTAGCGATAGTTGTATAAGCAATAGTTGGCGAGACAACAACGACGCTACGACGGAGATAAAGGTGTCAAGCCGGTGACGATGGAAATCATGACGGTGCTTTGGAGATGGAGATCAAAAGGCACAAGATGATCATGGCCATATCATGTCACATATTTTGATTGCATGTGATGTTTATCTTTTATGCATCTTATTTTACTTAGTACGGCGGTAGCATTATAAGATGATCCCTCACTAAAATTTCAAGGTATAAGTGTTCTCCCTGAGTATGCACCGTTGTGACAGTTCATTGTGCCGAGACACCACGTGGTGATCGGGTGTGATAAGCTCTACGTTCACTGTCACGCCCAATATGCGACCCTATCCAAAAGGAACTCGAAGGTCCCACCAAGGATAGACCCGCATATTGAAACGCTTTTGCAAGGTGGATATCATTACATCAACATTACATAATAGTGGGATACATCCAAGTCATACAAAGGCACATGAATACAACAGTACATCTTACAAGATCAACATCCGACTACGGATGGAACATAAACAGAAACTCAAACAATATCCACCCTGCTAGCCCAGGCTGCCGACCTGGAACCTATCCCCTGATCGAAGAAGAGGCAGAAGAAGAACTCCAACACAAGTAAACATCGCTCTCGCGTCATGATCATTGCAAACCTGTACCTCCAACTGGTGGTGTAGTAGTCTGTGAGCCACGAGGACTCAGCAATCCCATTACCATGGGTATCAAGACTAGCAAAGCTTAATGGGAAAGGAAGGGGTAAAGTGGTGAGGTTGCAGCAGCGACTAAGCATATATGGTGGCTAACATACATAAATGAGGCGAGAAGAGAAACAAAGGCAGTCGTCAACTAGTAATGATCAAGTGATCTGAACTCCTACTTCGTCGAGACATAACCCGAAACCGTGTTCTCCTCTCGATCAACCCGGCGACAATCACGTTCGCACATGGTTGGTGTATTTTAATTAAGATCAACGGGTTTTCTACAACGGACATTAACAAATTCCCATCGCCACATAACGCATGACGCACGGCTTTGAAAGTTCAAACCCTGCGGGGTGTCCCAACAACCCATGATAAGCTCTCGCGATCAACGAAGGATATTCCTTCTCCCGGGAAGACCCGATCAGTCTCGGAATCCGGCTACAAGACATTCGACAGACAATAAAACAAGACCAGCAAGACCTCCGGCGTCGAAACACCCGATAGTAGCCGCGCATATCTCGTCTCGAGCCACGACCGGATAAGCTAAGCGTCAGGTACCGGCGTAACCCAAGTTGCCAAGGGATGGTCCGCCGGTGCTCTAGTTTGGACCAGCGCTTAGACAACCAACGGCCGGGGGTAAATTAAGACAACCCTCGGGATCGCGACTCCCAAGGGAAAAAGGCTAGGTGAGGCAAATGTAAAACCAATGTTGGGCCTTCTTTGGAAAAGTCTTATTCAAAGCGAACTGTCAAGGGGTCCCATAAATCACCCGACCGCGTTAGGGGCGCAAAATCCGGGAACATAATACCGATATGGCGGAAACTAGGGCGGCAAGAGTGGAACAAAACACCAGGCATAAGGCGAGCCTTCCACCCTTTACCAAGTATATAGATGCATTAATTAAATAAGATATATTGTGATATCCCAACAAGTAAACATGTTCCAACAAGGAACAACATCTCCATGTTCAACAAGGAACAAACTTCATCTTCTGCAACTAACAACGCTATAAGAGGGGCTGAGCAAGCGGTAACATAGCCAAACAATGGTTTGCTAGGAAGGGTGCAAAAGTTAGAGGCGACATGGCAATTAGGTGAGCTGACGACAGAAGTGATAGGTAGCGCAGCATAGCGATAGAAACGAAGCAACTAGCATAGCAATGATAGTAGTGAGATCCGGGTAGCGGTCATCTTGCCTGAAATCCCATAGGAAGAAGAAAGCGAGTCCATGAAGAAGGCGAGCGGATGAAGCCGAACCAAGCGTGAGCGAGCGAATCCTCACGATGCATGAAACAGGAACTAACAAGAAGAAGCACACAACATAGTAAACACACCACACATGAACAAGATATGATGCACAACCAAGCATGATGCATGACAAGGCTACATGGAGCTACTCATGGCAAGAGATGATGCATACAAGACCAACACATCAAAGCAAGTTTAAATGAGGCAGGGAACAACATATAACAATTCGGTAAGTCCTCATATGCAAATTTCGAA
>JAHIAM010001625.1:0-20729 GCA_021605205.1 Aegilops longissima
AGGTGTAATAAATGGCGGCGAACAAAGCATCGGACTATCGGCTTTATCTTTCATAGCCATAGAAGTCTATAATTTTAAATTGGTGAAGCCCTAGAATCGGAGAGGCGAATTGAGGCGCTATACACTAGATCGGACTAAGCAATTTATCGCCTAAGCGGAAAATCTTTAAGGATTTTAAAACCTCTCGAACAGCGACCAGCTCTCACCACATCATGCCGGTGGGTTTGGCTTTTCTCTCTTTGAGGTGCTCATCCGGAAGAACAGGGACACAATGTGATAGTTCTCCTGCGCTACCTTAGCAGATATAGCGGGCAAGGGCACCAAAACAAGGGCATTATCTGGCTGTGAACCCAAGACATGATTGGATGATGCATATAATGCTATAAGTTAGGGGTGCCGCTGTTGAAAGTGTTGGACTTTATTTGCCATATTACGGGCGCCATGAAGCCCCTAACAAACCGGCCGCACCAAAGTGTATGCGGATGCAATATCAAATAAACATTTATAAGAGAAAAATGCTCAAATAAGAATAATAAGTGGCGCTATATATAATCTCCATTGACAAAAATACGTTTAGCGTACATTTACAATGAATCGTTAAGCGAGGTAAAATAGGACTATTTGACATGTCCTATCGAGGGATGTGTTCGGATAGATAAGCGGTATAATGATCGTAAGTAGAATCACAGGTGTTTCATACATTACTGGCGTCTGTTGCCTCATGGATGTCTTCCTATAAGTCCGGCAATTCAGCTTTTTGAGGATCTTTGCATGCGGTGTCTCTGAAAGGTAAGAGGAAAGAGTATGAAAGTATTGGCGGTGACCCATACTGTTGGTGAGTCGTTGTCGCCTATGCCCATGGTATTTTAAGTGCGTAATGTGTGCACGTGGCGCGAATCTTTGCTTTGATGGCGCAAGCGGAGGCGGAATGCTGAGTCGCGCTCTTGGCGTGCTGGCGATCTGATCTGCGGGGTGCTCGGGACTCGCTTGGCTGTGCTCAAGTTGTTGTCGCGGATTGGTTTGTTGGAGAGGCCGCGTTGTACTTCCACGCCAGGGTTGCGATATGTTCTTCTTACGCTGGTGGGGGCGGTCCATATTTCCGTTCACCGTTATGACCCAGCGTGGTCTGGCATCTTGAGCTTGAGATATCGTGGTGTGGTACGCATTGAATCTGGCGAATCGATTCGTCCGGCGATGCATGATAACCCGCTGCGGAAGGGGCGATATCGAAGATTAACTCTTTGGCGGAAGTTATCCGGAATCCGAAGACCACTTCCAATGTTATAGAGCCCGTCTGTGGGCCTCTACTCAATTACACCTTTAAAGGTGGTTTTGGTGGGCTTGATCCTTGAAGGTCAATGCCCATTTCTGCTTGTGTCTGGTAAGCGAGGTTAGAGCTCGCCACCATCCATAAGGGCAGCGTGGTGGAATCCGTCAATGATTGGGTCTAGGACAAATGCGGCCGAGCCGCGTGGCGGATGCTAGTAGGGTGATCCCTATGATCAAGGTGATCAGACAAGGTGACCAAGGGTTGAATTTGAGCGTGGCTCCATCGCGCAAGCGTCCCTTAGTGCCGCCCGTTCCGGCTTGGGATGTGCGTGCGTAGATCATGTTGACCCGTTTTCACACAGGGGGATTTCGTCCCCTGTGTTGAACGTTGGGCTCCTCGTCGCCGTGTTATGCAGCCCTTATCCTTGTCTTGGCGTTTATTTTCAGCTGTTTGAATACCGACAATACGTATTGGTGTGGTTGTGGCTTATCCGGTGCCATGAATTTAGCACTGCGCTCGATATCACGGTCGGTGGGCCGGTCCCTGATTATTTCTTTGAGCGGCTTTTTCATTGTGGGCTTGGATCCCCGAATCCGGCGTTGGCTGTAGTGTCTTGATCTTTGTCGCCGTTGTTCCGTCGCTTATATACATTCTGTTTGTAGCTTTGCCATTATTATGACCATCAATTGCGGGGCTATGGCGTAGTCTAACGCGAACCAACCAGCTTCCTCGTCCGCATAAAGCGGGTCATTAGTGTTGTGAAGATGCCATTGACGGGTTTCTGGCGAGGTGTCGGGGAGCCACTCAATCACGGATATTATGCTTGAAAGCGCTAGGGCTTGGCGTCGGACGATCAACTATTTAGTTCTTTTAGTTGGAGGAAGGTCCGAAATTTCTGGTCGACTCTCGGGCTGTTGAGTGATGTGGCTCAAGTCATCGGCGTCGGTGGTCGCACATATGACCTGTAAGTTGTCGAGAATCGTCTTCGTTTCCCAACGCCAATGGAATTTGGCATTTGTTTAACTTGATGCCGAGCTGTCCTGAGCTTAAGGAAGATATTTGATGGCGTGCAGTCATCTCCTGGGCCATGTGAATGTGAGAAAATCTTGATCCATACCGCTGAAGTGCATTGTGCCATCGTGAGATTCGATGTTCTGGGTTTAATCCCTTAAGAATTCATGATCCATTACTTCGTTCGACGGAGGGTTGCCGCGGCGCCTGCATCTTGCCGCTACTATGTGGATCAGGTCGAATTGCTCTGGGTGGCTATATTATTCGACGGACTGTTGAAGGTGTACAATGTGGTGTGGTCGTCGTCGTCCGAAGCCCGCCGATCCGTAGTCGATCTCGGTTGTCACATTTGTTGCCGGGCCGTATTATGTTGGTGGGGTGTTGGTAGTATCGCGGACTGGTATGCCATTTATCCGATAGCGGTGGCGGTCGACCGTATGATGCTCGAGTCCGTATTCCTCATTTGCGGGACTTAGTCCATCTATCGTGAGCAGATCTTGATTAGCTTGGAGTTGCTATTGTTTCTTTTAGGGCTCTCGCGGTGGCTATAAGCGGCTTGAGCGCTCTGCTCTACGGATCCTCGGGCATCTTAAATTAGATAAATCCCAGGCTAATTTCATCTTTGGAGGGGCATGTTCTTTGTCCTCCTCGGGTGTCGAATCTCCTGTTCTTAAGTGCGACTGCTCATCCTCTGTTACCTTTGCTCGAAGGTGGGCTGATCGGGGTTGTATATTCTTCGGCACCATTCGTTGTTTTTCGTCTCTGGGCGGTATTGGTGTGTTGAGGGCTTGGAGTGGCACAAGCGGCGCATTCCTTTTTCCCGAGGTTTTATCCTCGGTTGCCTCATCACCATTTGTTTCCTTTGGAGTGCCCACCATATATATATCATAGAAGGGTGGTTGTCCACGCCGGTGTCTTGATGGTTCATGTTCTTCTCCTGCATCGTCATCATACCATCGATGTCTTTGGAGTCGAAGTTCGATACCTCGGTTAAGTCATCGGCAAGTGGCAACAAAGTGGGTGGTGGGTGGGCAACAAATTCGCCGTCGTCGCCTCCCCACTGGGCAGACATAGTTGAAAGAGCCTCGACAAGAGAGACTTTAATGAGTCGGCATGTCGCCAAAGGCGAATCTTTGGAAGATATCCTTGCGGTGAACTCCATTAATGAGGCCATCCTGGCTGGCGGGCTCGGGAGTGTCGCATGGAACCAACGTCCGGATGCGATCGAGGGGTTGGTCGCGGGCCACAGTAAGACCCATGTTTGGCTTACCGATGAGAGCGCGACACGAGGCGGGGTCCATCCCTCGATCCCAAACATGTGACTGCTTTCCGGATCTAGATGGGAATACGAGGTACCGGGCTTCGTCCGATGGCAGGTCTAAGCCGTGCTCGTCGAGGCGTCCGGTGCTCTGACGCATAGCCCAAACCCGCCGAATCAAGTCTCCGCGGATATCCGCTGTGTATTCGGGTTCGAACCTGATCGGTGGCGAGCGTGGTGTCGTCTGTTCGGATAATGGCAAGTTGGCCCTTGATGCAACCTTAGAACACGAAGATCATCCCAGGAGAAAGTCTACCGCCACTGACGTCGTTGATGATGATCGGAAGGAGCCATCGAGCACGGCGGCGGCGACATGAGAGGAACTCTCAATGAAAGCACCAATGTCGATTGTGCGCCGTGAGATCTCGATGGGGGTCCCAATGTGCGTCAAGGCGATGAGTAGCGAGGAAGCAAGGCACGGATGTTTACCCAGTTAAGCCCTCTCGATGGGTAAAACTACTTCTGCTTGATTAATATTGATGATATGGGTGATACAGTATCTACCACGAGATCATAGAGGCTAAAACCTAGAGCTTGCCTATGATGGTATGATTATGTGGTGTGATCGGCCTTCTAGGACCAACCTCTCGGTTTATATAGACACGGAGAGGGCTAGGAACACATGGGTGGGATTACAGGAAGGAAATATAATATCTGGATGTTGGAGCTTGCCTTCACGCCAAGGAAAGTCCTTCAGGGACCGGCGAAGTCTTGAGTCTTGTATCTTCACTTCAATAGTCTAGACATGGTGCAGTCATATCGGGATACCCCTAATCGGACTCCCTCAATGGGTCTTGAAGAACGAGCTCCCTCACTTTGAAAATGGCGAAGAAGCGAGAACTCATGACACACCTCCATCCCTGCCCATGATGAGCTAGGGAGGTGTCATGACACCAGGCCCTTCCGCTTCCAACACGGAGGCGATAATGGTGCTACTACGGTCGAGTCAAGCCTCGATTCTTAGAGGACAAGGAAGAATCCCTTTGGTCAAAAGGAGAGCAGGATCAGACGATGATCGTATCCAACGTATCTATAATTTATGAAGTAATGTCTGTTATTTTATCATTCTTGGATGTTTTACAATCATTTTATAGCAACTTTATATCATTTTGGGACTAACCTATTGACCCGATGCCCAGTGCAGTTATTGTTTTTGCTTGTTTTTACATGTGAAATCAATATCAAGCGGTGTCGAAAAATATGAAAACTTTTGTGGATTTTTGGACGAAGACCACCAATGGGCCAAGCACACTGGAGGGTGCCACGAGAAACTGACCGAGAACGCGCACAAGACAGCGTGCCCAGGTGGGTTGTGCCCACCTCGGTGGCCTCCGCACCCCTCTTTTGCCTATAAATCCCAAATATTCTGAAAACCTCGGGGTTAACCTAGATCGAAGTTCCCTGCCGCCAAGAGCTCTGTAGCCAAAGCGAATCTAGACCTGTTTGACTTCTTGGAGAGGAATCATCATGGGTGGCCATCTTCATCATCCCGGCCACCATGATGAGGAGGTGAATCCCTCTCGGGGCTAAGACTTTGTTAATATAGTCGGGATCATATGGTGTTTCCCCTCTCTATCTTGTTGTGATGAATGAGTTTTTCCTTTGAGATTTACGTGGTTATCCAGTTGAATACTTTTATGGATTTGAGAACACTTGATATATGTCTTGCAATTGAATACTCGTGGTGACATTGGGGTATCGTATTGATTCACTTGATATATGTTTTGGCACCTCAACTCATGGATTCGGGGTGACATTAGGGGTAATCTATGCATAGGGGTTGATGCATATTCTTGTCTTTGTTTCTCATTGAAATCTTGGGGCACTCTTTGAAGTTCTTTGTGTTGGATTTGAAGGAAATATGCCTAGAGGCAATAATAAAGTTGTTATTATATTTCCTTATATCATGATAAATTTTTATTATCCATGCTAGAATTGTATGTAGGAAACTTGATACATGTGTGCATACATAGACAAAACACATTGTCTAGTAAGCCTCTACTAGACTAGCTCCGTTAATCAAAGATGGTTAAGTTTCCTAGCCATAGACATGTGTTATCATTTGATGAGCAGGATCACATCATTAGGAGAATGATGTGATGGACAAGACCATCCGTTAGCTTAGCATAATGATCATTAAGTTTTATTGCTATTGCTTTCTTCATGACATATACATATTCCTTTGACTGAGATTATGCAACTCCGGGATGCGGAGGAATACCTTGTAATGCTATCAAGCGTCTAGCAATGGCGGGTGATTATAAAGATGCTCTAAGGTATCTCTAGAAGGTGTTTGTTGAGTTAGCATCGAGATTAGGATTTGTCCTCCAGTATCGGAGAGGTGTCTCTGGGCCCTCTCGGTAATGCACATCATAATAAGCCTTGCAAGCAATGTGACTAATGAGTTAGTTATGGGATGATGCATTACGAAGCGGTAAAGACTTAGCATTAACGAGTTTGAACTAGGTATGAAGATACCAATTATCGAATCTCGGGCGAGTAACATACCGATGCGAAGGGAATTCATTATGTTGTCATTACCTGCAATGGATAAAGATCTTCCTTGAATATGGGAACCAATATGAGCATCGGGTTCGTTGTTGGTTATTCTTTGGAGGTGTCTCGGTCATCTACATAGTTCTCAACTGCGTGGGTTCACCTGCAACAACGTTCGATGGCGATTTTTGTATATATGAGTTATGGAGTTGGTGATGAATGTTGTTGGTCAGGATGAGATCACGGACATGACGAATCTCCGAAAATGATCGAGGTAAAGACCATATATGGGGCGATAGTATTCGGACACGTATTCAGGTATCAATTCGTATCAGTCCGTGCGAAAGGAGTTCAAGACACCCCGGCAAAAGATATGGGCCTTATTGGGCCAAGGCGGGACAGACCATTAGTGGTAGTTCACCCCCATATGGAGTCGACCTATGGAGAAAGTAAAGGGGAGGAGGAAAGGAGGGGGAATATGATTCCCTTCCTTTCCCTCTCCCTCTCTTCCCCTCACAGAATAGGCATAGGAAGAGGAGGCCGGTGGGAGGTGCCCAAGTAGGATTCCTCCTGCCCAGGCACTATAGCTGCCTCCTCCCCTTCAAAATATTTTCAAAAACCCAAATTGGTTTGCAAAAATATTCATGATTAATGGAAAAGGTGAAACCCATATCCAGGAGATGATGTATGTTTTTCCAAGGCATTTTTGGATTTTGAAATAACCATATTAATTTGAATTGGAACATTTAAATACTATTAATATTTTTAAATGCTCAACAATTCTGAAAATTAGTTAAGGGCCTCAGTAATAATTCAGTTAATGCCCACAATTATTTTCAGGATTTATTTAAATAGTTTAGTATTTTACTAAACTAAAACAAAGCAGAAAATAGAAAATGGAATAAAGAAAGAGAGAGAAGGATGCACGGCTTACTCGGCCCACCGGCCCGCTTCCCCCCCCTCCCTCGCTCGGCGGCGGTTGGTGGCCCAGCCCACCAACCGCCACGCCGCTGTCGCCTACCTCTGCGGTGGCGGAGGAGGTTTCAGGCGACCACGCCGGCCTCCACCTCCTCCTGCTCGCACCTTTGGCTCCCCTCGGCCCAAAGATGCCACGCGCCTCCCGAACCCCCTCGCTCCTCTCCCTCACTGCTGTTCCCTCTCTTTCCCCCTGGCCTCTTCCCAAGAGCTCACCGCAGGAGCTGCCGCCACCCGGCAATCCACAGCCGTCCATCCGTGCCTCCCGATGGGTCGGGAGGACCGCCATGGCGCTTGCGTCATCTACACCAATTGGACCGGGGGCCCTGCATGCCGCCCGCGCGTCTTCCCCTTCTCGGCACCGAGGATCGCCGCCGCCAATTCACCGTCGCGAAGCCTCCCAGGCTCGCCAACCCCTTCGTTCGATCCGGCTGTGAGCTGCTGCATCGATTCCTCTCTCCTGGCCTTCTCCTCTACTTCTTGCCGACTACGGGCCGATTGCTCGCCGCCCGGCCATGGTAGCCCGTAGCCTAGCCGCCTGCCTTCGCTCCAGACTCACCACCGCCCTCACCGCCTCCGCGAGGGGCCAAGCGCCACCGCGCCTCGCCGTGTCCTGGCCTCGGCGAACTCCGCGACCGCCAACCTCGTCGCGGGCACCATTTCCGACCACCCGACCACTAACCCCACCAAGTGCTTCGGCTCCTCGCTCCTCCTAGATGCTCTCATGGAGCCATTTGGTCGTCGAATAGCAAAATCACTTAACCCATCGTCTACTTGCTGCTAATGCCAACAGCAAGCGTGGACTTTGACCACGGGTGGGCCTGGTTGACTCTCGAGTCAATGACGGTGGGCCCGTACTGTTTAATAATTAGGTTTAGTTTTAATTAAAAGTTAGTTAAGCTAATTACTCGACACGTGGGACCCTTTGCCGGTTTGACCGGACCAGCCTACATTGACCTGATGACGTCATGCCAGCGTCATCGCGTGCATAAACCCCTTTTCGGATTTAATATAATTCAGGAAATTTAGAAAATGCCCTAAACTTTAATAAATCATAGAAATTCAACCGTAACTTCGGATTGAAATAATTTATATATGAAAAATGATCAGAAAAATATGAAGAATCTGTTTATGCCATGATCATGCATGTTTGAACAAGTTAACCTTACTGAATAGGATGAATCATGATTAGGGTAACTTATCAACTAGCATTTGAGTTGGAGTTCAACCTTGTTTGAATTCCACTTCAACTAACGGATTATTATTGCATTAGGTGAATTCAGTACCTTAATATGACATGTCATTCATGTGAATGTGCATTGCATTGATTGTGCTCTCTCTTGTTTGCCGGTGTTTGTCCCCTCCCGGTAGACGATGTATCGATGATGATTATTCGATGACACCGATGAAGAACTATATTATCTTCAGAAGTGCCAGGCAAGCAAAACCCCCTTGTTCATTCCGATACAATCCCACTCTCTCCGCTCTATTTTACTTGCATTAGGACAACAACGACTCATGTGTTACTTGCTGCGGTAGCTGAACCCCTTGATCCTTTGCATGACCTGTCATTCCCTGATAATTAGATGAAACCCACTAGCATGGTAGGAATTGTTTGAGCCATGTTGTGCCTACTCATTTATGCTTGCTGTCATGCACTCTTGCTTAGAGTTGAGTCGGTGCGATTCATCGAGAATGAATTGGAATTGTTATGAACATGTCCTATTGTGTGAGCTAAGTGTGTGAACACGATTTGGTAAAATAGCGGTGAGAGGCCATGTAGGAGTACATGGTGGGTTGTCTCATTGCAACCGCCCTCGAGAACTGAGTTCTGTGTTTGTGATCCATGAAGCAGTTACTACCACGCATTGGGCCCGAAACCAATGGACCCTCTCGGCTTCTTGACCACCCTTGTCCTCGGTCAGGGAGTTGCAAGTAGTTTCGGTGTTTGTAGCATCTTTGGGGCATAGCAGCTGACCTTAGGGGTGGGTTGTGTTGCGGTGGCACCGTGGCCGGTGTACAGTGCCGTTTGGTATCTCGGGAACTGCACACATCGAGGGGCTGTATGGGAAACCTCGGCGGACTCCTGCGGATGGAACCGAATGGCGATAAACCTAGACTAGGGACTTGAGTGTTTAGGTAGGCCGTGGCCGACACCACGTTGGGCTTCCGCTTGAAGGTTGAGTACATATCGTGTATGGCAATGATGAAGTGGTGAGCGTGTGAAGAAGTACACCCTCGGGGTTTAATATGATCTATTCGAATAGCCGTGTCCGCGGAGAAGGACTTCGGGTTGCCTATATCGTTCATAGACAAGTGAAAGTGGTTACTCTAAAATCGCAAGATAAGCGTGAGTGCTATGGATGGCGTTCTCGTAGGGAGGCGGGAGGCGGGTCCATAGTGGTGTATTGATATGGTGAATATGTGGACTCGTGTCGCCACCTCAAAAGTTACTTGCGATTCGTAGTTCAGGATAGCCAGTGGTGGCTTGCTGATCGAACTCCACCTTTTGATAATGATGCATATGTAGTTAGTTCGATGTAAGTCTTGCTGGTACAATTGTACTCACGTTTGCTTATTTATGTTTTTTTGAGAGGGCGTCGGTCCGCTAGTAATGCCGCTGACTTGTTGCTTGTTACCTCAGCTACGATCTTGTGCCTCGGCGGGATCTGGTAGATAGTCGGGCTTCTCAGCCTTTTCCATTTGTAGTTATGCATGCAGACATGTTTAGCTTCTGCTTGTGCTTTGACTTGTATGCTCAGGTGTTGGGTCAGAGACCCATGTTTGTAATATCTGCTCTTGAGCCTAATGAATAATATCTGAGTCGTAGAGTTATGTTGTGATGCCACGTCGTATTTACACATATTGAGCATATTGTGTGTATGTTTGAAATGCTTGGTATGTGTGGGATCCGACAAACTAGTTGTTTATCCTTGGTAGCCTCTCATATGGGGAAATGTAGTCTCGTGCCTCCGGCGATAGTAGTCACTTCTGGCCGGTTCACAGTCCACCTTAGCCTCTTGCTTGGACACTTGGCTGGCGGCATGTGTTTCACCGTTCCTATACATCCCTTGAAATGTCACAGTGTTATTCGAGTCTGCCTAGCCTGCTACCGGGATGCGGAGTCCTGTTAGCCAGTGCTACAGCCCGAATATATCGTTGATGACCGACATGCTCGATGTGATTCATGTATGCTGTCCCCATAGGATAGCGCCCGCTTTGAGTTCGAGACTAGCCATGTCGGCCGGGTTCTTTGTCATATGGATGCTAGCGACACTATCATATCTTGAGCCAAAAGCGCTAAAGCGGTCCCGGCCATGGTAAGCGACACATTAGAAGAATACCGTGCGTGAGGCGCAAAGTGATATGATGTACATGCTAGATCGGTGTGACCTAGGATCGAGGTCTGACGGGAAGCTTGTGTTTGTGCTAGGCACACCTGGCTAGAGAATATTGATCGATGTGTGTTGTAAAGAAGGAGCTGGGGGCCTACACACACCGTGGTGAACGGCCTAAAGTGAAAAGCGAATTTGCACGATGGAGCTAGAGAATGCTGAGGAAGGGTGAGAGGGATGCGGTGTGCATGCACAAAGAGGTTAGCTTTACAAAGATAAGAGGGTTGTGTGGGTGTAAAAGGCGAATAGTGATCATATATACTTCATTATAAAAGCGAATTCGGATATTTGAAGAATTTATCATAGTGTTTCAAACCGACATGTGAATATATATAACGGTGATACACATGGTGTGGTTATGAACATGTTATACATTTAATATATTTTATCTCTCTCTATAAAAAATGGGTTGTTGATGATGGTGTGCCACCATCCGCATTATAGGCCATCCGATTTATATCTGGCGGATAGCAAGGAAACTATGATGGTTGAAGTTAGCAACAATCATGATTGTAGATTCTTATTGAAATAGATAAGCGAATTCAAATTTAGTTAATTGCAATGATAATATAGACATTTGGAATGCACTAAAATGTTGGTATGAGTAGGTTACATGCATTATCAGACAAGCGAAAAAATTTAATCGGACATAACATGGATTCATACTCCTCCTTCCATCTATATAGGGTAATGAGATTTTTAAGACCGCCTTTGACTATTGACAAGATTAATAGTACAACATGCACAATGTGAAAATTATATCATTGAAAGAACCTTTCACAAACGAATTTAACAATGTGCTTTGTGTAAGATGCATGTCATATATCATTGCTCTAATATTTGGTCAAAGTTAGCATCAAAAATGCGTTAGGCCCTATATAGATGGAAGGAAGATAACTGAATAACATTTGTATAGTAAAACAGGGCAAGACTCTCTCTTTGTGTGGTGTGAATAGTTTTATTTTTTCGTTTTCTTTTGGTTGAGGAAGTGCAAATTGATTTAGTGCATTACATTACAATATTACTACGTTAGGCTTGTCCCTAAATTTCAACCCGCATCTTGTTATATCCGAAAATTCAGATATCGTGCTCCCAAAAATGGCGCCTTCACAACCCGCGCCTTTATCGAAATTACAACATGCGCGAAAACTCCCTCCGGCTGCCAAATCCCGACAACTGAAATCCCCTTTTAACACAGGCCAAAGGGCCGCTAGTTCAAATCGATTGGGTACTTTAACACACCTACATTTGGACAAGCGCGTCCCTAAATCATGCTTCACCTCCATCGCCCCTTTTAGCCATTAAATCCCAATACCATAACCTCTCGCTCCAGCCGAAACCCCACCCTCCTCCGTCCTTGCGTCACGCTGCCCAGGCCTTCCCGACGTCGTACGCAACAACTCGATGTCCCTCGTCCACCTCCGGATGAGGATCCCGTCCATCTACGCCATCTCGCCGTTCAGCCGCCCGTCCTCCACCTCCAAGGAGCTTCTCGGCGATCGCCTGCGTCTATCGCGGCTGCTCCATCCCCTGGCGCTGCCTTAACCTGCTCCACCGGAACCAGCATCCTCGCCGACTCCTCGGACTGACCCAGGCCTACCAGCGCCACCAAGAGGTTGTACACTCGCCATCGCACCTTCTCCTTAACTTGACCTCCGGCGCCCGACGGTGCTCCATCCCACCCCCATGTTGTGGCTACCTTGAAGCCAGCGCCTTGACATCTCCACAGCGGCTCTCCCCGTCAGAGCCCCTTGGCGTGGCCGGCCATACCAGCCGGATCTGCTGCTTCTTTGCTCGCTCTCGCTCGATCTTTCGCTCACCCAGCTGCTGTTGCTGCTCTCCCCTTGCTCGTCTTGCTGCTGCTTTGATTAAACCACACTTTAGTCGTTGAATCGACTTTTGGGTGATCGATTTTCGGGGTTGGGGGCTCACGGAGTTAGGGCGAACCACCACTTGGGGGACGGAGTTCACGGAGAGGTACCCTATCTATCTTAGGGTTGAGGTGGGGGAGGCCTAGAAGGCTGGGCCGGTGCGGAAGTTGTTTGAAGGCCAGGCCTTCAGGGCAGCAGTTCGGCCGGTGGTGGCTGGTGGCTCAGGGTGCATGTTGAAGATGAACTGCAGCCCTCCCTAAACTACATGTCAAGTGCCTCTCTACTACCATTGCGTTCAGTTTCGACAGCATTCAGATTCCACGGTAAAATTTCAGTTTTGGCGATTAAGTTGAGTCCGATTTTACCTCATCTATTTTAGTCGGTGGTTTTAGTGATGTTAATTTGACATCCATTTACATCATCTGGAGATGCTATTAGAATCACTTGAGATTGGCGATGTACGTCTTGTGCTTCAGCCTTGGCGTCTTCTGACTCACCATAGCTGCTCAATGACGAGCGATCCATCACAACAGAGCAGTGCCACTGGGCCTTCTCTGATTCCTCGAGATCTTCCTCCACACTCGACAGCCACCTGCCTCAAGCGCTTGACCAACCCAATGATGCTTGGTGGAATTAAACGCGGCTGACAAAGGGTTGTACACTTGTTGCATCACTTATACTGTACATTCGTCGATCCATTAGGGCTATTTTGGTTCAACGGAAAAATCGATCTGGTTGTTACCATCACTCTAAATTTCTGCATGCTCTCCTTACATAATCTCACCATATTTTTTTAGTATGCATGTCGGATATTCTACAGATCATCTTGAACATGTAGAAAAAGAAGATTTTTGCTGCAATAGAATGTCATCAGACCTCGCACCATGGTGGGTTCAATGGCAAACCCTCACCCCTCTCCAGTTGTAATCCAGGAAGATATCTGTTTTTGAGCGGATTAGACCTTGACCACTCCTATTTACCCCAAGGTGTTTGCTCTACCTTGGCATGATGATGTTAGTCATATCATGCATATGTTGCCTTGCGATGCCTACTTTTACATCATATATGTCATATGCTTAGTTTAGACATGTTACGTAATGCCACATGTTTAGTTTCTATATCATATATAGAATTATGCAGTCCCATGTGTTTTAGCCAGCCATAATATATGTGAAATGTGCAATGCCATCTGTTTAACGGCATCATATATTTGAATGATATCTTGCCCATCCTTTTCTTCATTACATTTCCATTTGTGGACAATGTTTGTACATTAAACTACTCTTCCTGTGAATCAGCCATTTGGGTGGGAGATGGAAAAATCTTGAGTGAAAACAAAGGCCTTGAGCGAGCAGTGCTACCTATCGAGCAGATCTCTTGTTGGGTCCGATAGCTCCTCGAGTTGGATTGAGGAGATGACCAGTCCTATTCCCCACGAGTGTATGCTCTAACTTGCAGTTATCTGCTCATATCATGCATAAGGTGTCTTGCATTGCATAGTTTAGACATCATATACACAATATTCAACACCATGTTCTTAGTTCGGACATCATAGAATGCCCTCTGTTTAGCATATAATTCACTATGTGAATTAAATGATGAGATCCTGATTACTTAGATAACATGTAGGTGAATTATGTCATGCGATCTGTTTAGTTATTCATCATATCTTTGAATTATGTTATGTTGTGCTATCCGTTTAGATAGACATCATATATGTGAAATTATGTCATGCTATCCGTCTTAGTTAAACAATATACATGTCACTATTTCATGCCCTCTTTTCCCACTATCTATTGCATCTGTCTCTCATACAATGTACCATTCAACTATGTTTCCTGTTTATCAGCCATTTGAATTGGGCGGATGATGCGATATCTAGCGGACTAAAAACACGGTCTTCAAATAAAGCAGTTCTACCTCTTGGTGGAATAGCACCCGGTTGTACATGCACAAGAACCAGCCCTACCACACAACCCAAACTCTGTGATTGTACCCTACTCGATAGGCGAGAACCAGCTTCACCCAATCTAACCCCAACTGGCCGATAGTAACAGTTCTGTTGACAGTACCATCTCCCCAGAGCTCCCAAACAAGAAGCATTAGTAAAGGCAGCTCGGTGCCAAAGGGCCGATACTATCCATGGAACCCCAACTCCACTAGTTAGTGCCCTATTCCGTGAGGAAGCACAACCAGCTAGTGTAGTTTAGCATCTATCGCATTTGATGTTATTAAATCTGTTGGAAATATGCCTAGAGGCAATAATAAATTAGTTATTATTATATTTCCTTGTTCATGATAATCGTTTATTATCCATGCTATAATTGTATTGATAGGAAACTTCAGATACATGTGTGGGTACATAGACAACACCATGTCCCTAGTAAGCCTCTAGTTGACTAGCTCGTTGATCAATAGATGGTTCGGTTTCGACCATGGACATTGGATGTCATTGATAGCGGGATCACATCATTAGTAGAATGATGTGATGGACAAGACAATCCTAAGCCTAGCACAAAGATCGTAGTTAGTATGCTAAAGCTTTTCTAATGTCAAGTATCATTTCCTTAGACCATGAGTTGTGCAACTCCGGATCCGTAGGAATGCTTTGGGTGTACCAAGCGTCTGGCGTGCTGGGTGGCTATAAAGGTGCACTACGGTATCTCCAAAAAGTGTCTTTGGGTTGCACGAATCGAGGCTGGGATTTGTCACTCCGGTTAATGGAGAGGTATCTCGGGCCCCTCGGTAGGACATCATCATAATGTGCACAATGTGACCAAGGGGTTGATCACGGGATGATGTGTTCGGAGCAAGTAAAGAGACTTGCGTAGCGAGATTGAACAAGGTATCGGGATACCGGCGATCGAATCTCGGGCAAGTAAATCCGCTAGACAAAGGTTGTATCGGATCGATTGAGTCCTTGACATCGTGGTTCATCCGATGAGATCATCGTGGAACATGTGGAGCCAACATGGGTATCCAGATCCGCTGTTGGTTATTGACGAAACGTCTCGGTCATGTCTACATGTCTCCCGAACCGTAGGGTCTACACATAAGGTTCGATGGCGCTAGGGTTATAAAGGAAGTTTGTATGTGGTTCGAATGTTGTTGGTCCGGATGAGATCCGGACGTCAAGGAGTTCGGAATGGTGAGGTAAAGATTTATATATGGGAAGTCTGTTTTGGTCAGGAAAAGTTTGGGTTTTCGGTAGGTCTGGACCAAGGGGAGGTCGGGGTCCTGAGTGGGGCCACCAACC
This sequence comes from Aegilops longissima, assembly GCA_021605205.1. Taxonomy (NCBI): domain Eukaryota; kingdom Viridiplantae; phylum Streptophyta; class Magnoliopsida; order Poales; family Poaceae; genus Aegilops; species Aegilops longissima. The sequence continues at coordinate 15,593 of JAHIAM010001625.1, forward strand.
CGAGAAGGCTCTGGGCCAGTGTGGGAGGGACCAGCCACAAGGGCTGGTGCACCCCAAAGGCCCAAGGGCAGGAGAGTGGGGGGCCCTAGGATGGGCCTAAGGCCCATCTGGTGGGCCCCTCCTCCCTCTTGCGCCCCAAGCCCCATCTAGGGCTGGCCGCACCCCGGGGTGGAAACCCTAGAGGGGCAGCCCCCCCCTCCCTATATATACTTGAGGTTTGGGGCTGCCCAACATACATGAACCTCTCCCTCTTGGTGCAGCCTGCCTCTCCTCCTCCTCCTCTCCTTGGTGCTTGGCGAAGCCTGCGGGATGCCACGCTCCTCCATCACCCTGCCCCGTTTGCTGCTGCTGGATGGAGTCTTCCTCAACCTCTCCCTCTCTCCTTGCTGGATCAAGGCGTGGGAGGCGTCACCGGGCTGTCGTGTGTTGAGCAGGGTGCCGTCCGTTGGCACTAGGATCTCCGTGATTTGGATCACGGCAATCGACTCCTTCAACCCGTTCTCATGAGCGCTTCCGCTGCGATCTACAAGGGTATGTAGATGCACTCTCCTTCCCTCGTTGCTAGTTTCTCCATAGATAGATCTTGGTGACACGTGGGAAAATTTTGAATTTCCTTTCGTTCCCCAAGCGGTGGCATCATGAGCTAGGTCTATGCGTAGATTCTTTGCGAGTAGAACACAAAAGTAGTTGTGGGCGTTGATGTTGTTCAATATGCTTACGTTACTAGTCCAATCTTGTTTGAGGTATTGTGGGATGAAGCGGCCGGACCGACCTTACGTACTCTTCGTGAGGCGAGGTTCCACCGTGACATGCACTTGGTGCATAAGGTGGCTAGCGGTGCCATCTCTCCACTTTAGTCGGGCGGATTCGATGAAAAGGGTCCTTATGAAGGGTAAATAGCAATTGGCATATCACGTTGTGGTTTTGCGTAGGTAAGCGTTCTTGCTAGAAACCCATAGCAGCCACGTAAAACATGCAAACAACAATTAGAGGGCGTCTAACTTGTTTTTGCAGGGTATGCTATGTGATGTGATATGGCCAAGAAGAATGTGATGAATGATATGTGATGTATGAGATTGATCATGTTCTTGTAATAGGATTCACGACTTGCATGTCGATGAGTATGACAACGGCGGAAATAGGATGTCTTTATTTATTGTATGACCTGCTGTCATTAAACAGCCCATGTAATTACTTTACTTTATTGCTAACGGTAGCCATAGTAGTAAAGTAATAAGTTGGCGAGACAACTTCATGGAACCGATGATGGAGATCATGATGATGGAATCATGGTGTCATGCGGTGACGATGATGATCATGGAGCCCGAAGATGGAGATCAATGGAGCATATGATATTGGCCATATCATGTCACTACTATATAATTGCATGTGATGTTTATTATGTTTATGCATCTTGTTTACTTAGAGAGCGGTAGTAAATAAGATGATCCCTTAACAATTTCAAGAAGTGTTCTCCCTAAGCGTGCACCGTTGCTAAAGTTAATGGCTTCTAAGCACCACGTGATGATCGGGTGTGATGGATTCTTACGTTCACATACAGCGGGTGTAAGACGATTTACACCGGAAACACTTAAGGGTTAACTTGCGAGCCTAGCATGTCAGGACATGGCCTCGGAACACGAGACCGAAAGGTCGAGCATGAGTCGTATAGTAGATACGATCAACATGAAGATGTTCACCGATGATGACTAGTCGTCTCCGTGATGATCGGACACGGCCTAGTTGACTCGGATCATGTAATCACTTAGATGACGGAGGGATGTCTATCTGAGTGGGAGTTCATAAGATGAACTTAATTATCTTGAACATAGTCAAAGACCTTTTGCAAATTATGTAAATGGCTCGCTTTAGTTCCTTTGTTTAGATTGTTCCTAGAAAATATAGTTGAAAGTTGAAAGGCGATTATGCGGACGGTGAAGCTTATGTCCTTAATGCACGCTCGATTGCTGAACCCCAAAAGTCGTTTGTGGATGTTGCGAACATCGGACATACGTTTTGATAACTACGTGATAGTTGGTTAAGCGGTTTAGAGTTGAGGCACGAAGGCGTTTTGAAATGTCGCGGAACATATGAGATGTTTGAGGGCTGAAATTGGGATTTCGGGCTCGTGCCCGTCGAAGGTATGAGACCTCCGGCGATTTTCTTAACCTACAAACTAAGGAGAAAAGCTCAATCGTTGAGCTTGTGCTCAGATTTCAAGTGCAACAATCACTTGAATCGAGTGGGAGTTAATCTTCCGGATGAGATAGTGATGTTTCTCCAAAGTCATTGCCACCAAGCTGCTAGAGCTTCGTGATGAACTATAACATATCGGGATAGATATGATGATCCTTGAGGTATTCACGATGTTTGACACCGAAAGTAGAAATCAGAAGGAGCATCAATTGTTGATGGTTGGTGAAACCACTAGTTTCAAGAAGGGCAAGGGCAAGAAGGGACACTTCATGAAGCGGCAAATCGTTCTTTGCTCAATGAAGAAACAAGTGAACCCAAACCGAGACTAAGTGCTTACGTAATAAGGGAACAATCCGGAGCAGAATTACCCTAGATACTTGGTAGATAGAAGGTTGGCAAGGTCGATAGAAGTATATTGGATATACATTATGTTAATGTGTACTTTACTAGTACTCCTAGTAGCACCGGTATTAAGATCGGTTCGGTTGCTAAGTGTTAGTAACTTCGAAATAAAAGCTACGGAATAAGCGGAGACTAGCTAAAGGTGGTGACGATATGTGTTGGAAGTGTTTCCAAGTTTGATGTGATCAAACATCCGCTCCCTCTACCATCAAGATTAGTTTAAACCTAAATAATTGTCATTTGGTGTTTGCGTTGAGCATAGACATGATTGGATTATGTCTATGTCTGATTATTCATTTAAGGAGAATAATGGTTACTCTATTTATTTGAATAATACCTTCAATGGTCTTGCACCTAAATGAATGGTTTATTGAATCTCGATCGTAGTGATACACATTTTCATGCCAAAGGTATAAGATAGTAATGATAGTACCACTTACTTGTGGCACTTGCCATATAAGTCATATTGGTATAAAGGCATGAAGAAGCTCCATGTTGATGGATCTTTGGACTCACTCGTTTTTGAAAATTTGAGACATCGAACCATGTCTATTGGTGTATGCATGAAGAAACTCCATGCAGATGGATCGTTTGGACTCACTTGATTTTGAATCACTTGAGATATGCAAATCATACCACATGGGCAAGATAGTGAAAAGCCTCGGTTTGATAAGATGGAACAAGATAGCAACTTGTTGGAAGTAACACATTTTGATTGTGCAGTCCAATGAGTCTTGAGGCATCGATGAATATCGTTATGTTCTTACTTCACGAGATGATTGAGTAGATGTTGAGTATATTTACTTGATGAAACACAAGTCTGAATTATTGAATGGTTCAAGTAATTTGGTGAAGTTTAAGATCTTCGTGACAAGAGGATAGAATGTCTATGATATGATCATAGAGATGAATATCTGAGTTCGAGTTTTGACGCTATTAAGACATTGTGGAAATTGTTTCACAATTAATACGCTGGAACACCATAGTGTGATGGTGTGTCGAACATCATAGTTGCACCCTATTGGATATGGTGCGTACCATGATGTCTCTTATCGAATTACCACTATCGTTCATGGGTTAGGCATTAGAGACAACCAAATTCACTTTAATAGGGACCACGTAATTCCGTTGAGCGACACGTTTGGAAAACCTAAGTTTCGTTTCTTAAAAGTTTGGGGCTGCGGGCTTATGTGAAAAAGTTTCAGGTTGATAAGCTCGAACCAGCGGATAAAATGCATCTTCATAGGACACCCAAAACAGTTGGGTATACCTCCTATTCAGATCCGGAAGCAATAGGGATTGTTTCTTGAATCGGGTCCTTTCTCGAGAAAAGTTTGTCTCGAAAAGTTGAGTGGGAGGATGGTGGAGACTTGATGAGGTTATTGAACCATCAACTAGTGTGAGCAGGGCCGGAAGTTGTTCCGTGGCACCTACACCAATTGAAGTAGAAGCTTATGATAGTGATCATGAAGTTTGGATCAAGTCACTACCGTACCTCGTGGGGTGACAAGGATGCGTACTACTTCAGGTGGTCGATAATCTGTCTTGAAGGTCATGTTGCTAGACAACAATGAACCTCTGAGCTATGGAGAAGCGATGGTGGGCCCATTCCGACGAATGGTTAGAGGCCATAAAATCGAGAAAGGATCCATGACTTTGGTGGACTTGCCGATGACCGGCAAGCCATTGAGATAAATGGATCTTTAAGAAGAAGCGGACGTGGGCGGTAATGTCACCGTCTATGAAGCTCGACTTTGGCGAAGAGTTTTCACAAGTTCAAGGAGTTGACTACGATGAGATTTTCTCATCCGTAGCGATGCTTAAATCCGTCGGAATCATGTTAGCATTAGCTGCATTTATGAAATCTGGCGGATGGATGTCAAAACGAGTTTCCTTACCGGTCTTCATAAGGAAAGGTTGTATGTGATACAATCAGAAAAGTTTTGTCGATCCTAAGGATGCTAAAAGGTATGCTAGCTCCATGATCCTTCTAAGGACGGAGTAAGCATCTCGGAGTTGGAATATGCACTTTGATAGGATGATCAAAGATTTTGGGTTTATACAAAGTTTATGAAAACTTGTATTTCCAAAGAAGTGAGTGGGAGCACTATAGAATTTCGATGAGTATATTTGGAAATGATGTAGAATTTTACGGAAAGCATATAGGGTTATTTGAAAGGTGTTTTCAATAGAAAACTGGATTAAGCTACTTGAACATTGAGCATCAAGATCTATGAGGATAGATCAAAATGTTTAATAATACTTTCAAATGAGCACATACCTTGACATAATCTTGAAAGTGTTCAAGATGGATCGATCGAAGGAGTTCTTGCACGAGTTGTAAGGTATGAAGTTAAAGTTAAAAGCTCGACCATGGAAGAGAGAAAACGAAGGTGGTCCCTATGCTTCAGACGTAGGCTCTAAATATGCTATCTTTGTGTACTTTGGAAGTGTGCCTTGCCATGAGTCATCAAGGGTACAAGAATGATCCAGAATGGATCATTGGACAATGATCAAAATTGTCCTTAGAGTAAATAAG
>JAHIAM010001626.1:0-21938 GCA_021605205.1 Aegilops longissima
AGTAAATCCATAGTTTACGCAAGCTGAACAAACATCTATCGTTACTTCACCACTCTTAGGTTTTGCGTAACCTTCTACGGGCGTATGCTGATTGGATCACTGATTCTTAAATTTATTCCTTTATCAAGGTTACATCTATTCCTTTCAAAATCACGGGCACGTGGGTTATGGCCCACTTCAACACTAGTGCAGCTTTAACTCATCCTTGGAGTAACTCTCTTGTTCCATATTACACCTCTTTTAAATCCGGTGGTACTCTGTTTCTTCATACCATCATATCAAAAGCAAAACTCCAACTTATTTTGTCGGCTTCCTTCTATGGACCGTCATGAATAACACATTTCTTTCTTCATTGATCATGTGGTTTCACAGATACTCGACACCAAAAAAAATGCACTAGCTTATCCATAAATCTCTTTATTATCATATCAACCTTTTATTACATCCTTAACCATTTTCGTGAATCCAAATTCCAAAAGTTTATTACAAATGCTGCCACCCACATGGTTGGTATGGTCGGACATTACTTCCAACTTTATTCATTTTCCTCCTTGAGGATGCTTGATCCTTTGGAATTGTGCGACATGTGCCTTGAATTTTTCAATCTTCTGTTTCATCGTGGTGGCCTTGAGCTTCACCTCCATCATCTCTGTATGCACTTGGCTTAGGTATTCCACAGTATAGCAGTCTTGCTTCAAGTATTTCTCCGATCGGCGTATGGCTTCCATGGCTGCTTCACGAACAGCATCGAAGAAAGTTGCTTGTAGCTGCGTGAAATGAAAAGTACTGCCCCATCATCTTTGGGCAAACTCCTTTCAAATGGTGGAGTGTACCTCCACATACCAAAGATTCCACTCCCTTTTGCATGAAGGGTAGCCTTTGTAAATGCATCTCCTTCAAGGTGAATATGCTTCATCATGTCCTTGAGGATCTTGGGTAATCATGATCACTTGTCGAGGTCATGATGGTTTCCGGACCTTTAAGGAAAGACTTCGTAAAGGGTCATCATCTGCGGTTGTGAAACAGAAATGATGCTCGAGAATTAAAATTACTTATCTCTGGGGCACACATTCATATCATCCAACAGAACTTCAAACTCAATTTCCAATTTCCTGTTTATGCATCACAACTCCTTAAAGCTTTTGGCATGTGACATTACAACTTTATTGAGTCATGAACTATTACAATCTCGAGTAATCTATTACATAACTCAACTCATTGAGTTCATGAAAATGAAATTGCTTTCTACTACTCTTATTATCAAAATTCCAACTACTCAACTCCGCTTTCATCTTGTCGGGACATTTAATAGCATAATGTCTGCCTCCTTCCATGAAAACAAATGACTTTCGACATGTCTGGGGGCTTCTTTGTGATTATCGGGCTCCTTGGATTCTTGGCTTCTTTTACGGACATTTACTAAGCGTAATGACCTAAATCCTTGCACTGTAACAAGTGATATGACTTAGGTCCTTCTCTGTAAAAATTGCCTTGTTCAGGGTGCCTTCTTTTCTCTTCTGGATTTCTGTAGTGATCGAGTTTCTATCTCCGGGGTCAAACTTCACTCTGCTGTGGAAATATCCGGATACTCTTTTCTTTCCTTGGTGCGATCTTGTGAAAAATGTCCTTCTTCTCCACATGAATAGCGAGGCATTGGAGTAAAATCTGTTGAGGCCCTTTCCATCGGGGTCTTCAACCCATTCCTTCATCACGAGTTCTTCTAGACCTTCCTTGAGGGCTTCCTTCATTCCATCTTCACCTTACGAATAGTTTGTTGCACCGTGGAGTAAATGTGACCTTGCCGGGTAATGGGTGGTTCCTTCACACGGGGAAGCAAGTCACACGACTAGTTGGGCATTCCTCAATTGGGTGTTTCTCCTCACAATGAGGGCATTCATCTTTGTGTTCCTCAGGTGTGTCCCATTTCTCCATAAATCTTGCAGGCACCAGGTTTACTTCTTGGGGTATCATTGTGCTTCGGATAAGGCGTGATTTCATCGAGGGTCTTCTTGAGTTCCTCCCAAGTTCTTACTCCATTAAATCCTGTATCGCTTGATGCATGTTCCACCAGGTTACGACACTTTACGTAAAAATCTTGAAGCGTATTGGACCTCATACTTCCTTGAAACCAAATTGCTCCCAGTGATTTTCCATATTACGCATCCATAGCTCTGCCTCGGGCTGAGTCTTGATCGAAGAATATCGGTCCACTTCATTCTTCATCTATAGGGGTTCAAAAGTTTTGGGATGAGATATGAGAGAGGTGGGGGAATATACACACAATGCAAACAATAGTTTTTTTTGAAGAAACAAGTTTTACTTTGTGGCTGTCGGAAAAACATCAAACAATTGACAGCTCACAAATCGTTGTATCTAACGTAAGTGTATAACGAGGGTTTGGTCTTCTAAAGGTTAATTAATTCTTGGATCCTTCAAGTCTTGAGTCTTCAACTGTTGTAGCTTCTAATACATGGTGAAATCCTCTTTATTCTAAAGGGGTCATCGGTTCTCGATATTAAATCCTTCTTGGGCGTCTTCAATTGATCCTCCGGGTGATCAAAGGATAAAGGTATATTCTAACTATTTGAGGTGAGAGTGTAGGAAGAGATGAAAGTAAGAGTCTTTTTGTAAATAGTGTTTTGAGATATCCTGTCCTAGGGCTTTACGGTTTCTAGGGTCCGTCCTCTGTCAACATGTGCTCGATACCATTTACATGGCGACCCGACCTCGGACAGTCAAGCCTACTGTATCTACATGCCATCCACTGGATCGTATCTGGCACACAGTACATCAATGTATATATCAAAGTGCAATCACATGTATAAATAACGTAAAATGATATATACCTCATAATGCTCATGAAACAATCAAGCGGGTGTGGAGTCCCATCAACGCCCTCGGCGGGTTAGTGTAGACCGTAACCCTGTATCGTAACTCTTACTCGCCGAAGAAAATATCTGCAACATGATACGTTGCAGCCGTGTGAAATCGATACATTGAATGTACGGCAAGATCACAATAAGAAAAGCAGATGGTAAACTATACTATATGCGGTATGGCTTTGTGGCTCACGTGTCTGAGTTTTGTTTGCGTAAAAGCTGGTTTATTTTCCCTACATCAAAGGAATAAATGAAGTTTGTACTATGGAGTTTTGTATCATGACATGGTTCCGCCAACCCGATGTCTCATAGCCCAAAATCATCATATGTTGCCCACAATTAAGTTGTCGATCCGGTGTTGAGAGTTCGAGATAGATCCAAGTCCGGATGCTCAAAATTGTCCGTAACGAGGGACCGGCTGTCGATTAGGTTTATACCCTCTGCAGAGGTTTGTACACTTTACCCATAAGATTCAATCCCTCTCTTTCGTTCTCGCACTTGAGGTGTTTGAGAACAAGATGAGCAAAACATGGTCTTCGAAGAGTTCCTCGACCCTTGTCGGTACTCAACCCATCCTAGTAGTTCTACATGCTAGTACCGTCAGCCAGAGTCACAACTAAGGTCAACCAAGCGAGCCCATAATGACTTCGGTTGCCGAGGTGGCTTAGGGCATGAAGTATTCTTCCGTCTCTTTGAGTCTGGGTGAAGCTTTCCGCAAGATGTCATAAGCGCTTCTCCATGCATCCCGACCAACCACTTGGTTTCTCCGGTGCCCGTCAACCATCCTTCACCCGATGAGTGTGTATTGAATTCTTGTCTCGAGTCTTGAAGTCTTGAGGCCTTGAAGATGATCAGTCCTTGCAGATTCCATCATGGAGTTAATAGTCATTGGCGTAGAATCCTCCATTCTCACACCACTCCAGTACTCATACCAAACCCCGTCTACTATAGCGTAGCATTAAATAAAATATCGTCCGGGCTTGGTAGCAGGGAATGGGTTCCTACCTCATGCATACTACTCAACTACAAGGATTCACTAACACTCTGAGGGGTGGTTGCAAAGATGTCACTCAATGCAATAAAACATAGGTATGAAAGCATGGTCAAAGTGAACTTGCCTTGTTGGCGATCTTGAAAACTAGGGATTCGTAGTAGCAAGCTCCGCACTCGGAAATTCTACGAGGCAAACAATAACTATAATAAGCATATAGCATGAGATCACTTAACATAGCAACATAGTAACATAACACACCAAACAAACAATTCAAAACCCAAAGGAAAACTCAAAGAAAAACCAACTCAAGTTTTCCTACTTCAACAACAACTAGAAATAGTTTTATATAACAAAAATTTCTCAACATAACCTAACCATGGGTTTATGTTAACTTAACATAAAGGAATGCATTAAGCAACTAGGAGCAAAAGAATCAATTTAAAATCTATTATAAAACTCCTATTAGGCCTATTCAATTTATATTAAGAAAAATAAAATAAAAAGTTTTATTTAATATAAATAAAAGTTCACCCTATAAAGTGATAGAAACTATCCTAGAATAATAAATCACATGTTAAAAATAAATTGTTTTACTAATTAAAATAATAGGAAAACAGTAGCTAGTTAATTAATTAGGATTAACGAGGATTACTTAAAACATTTTTTATTAATCCTAAAATACCCAAATTAATTCCTATGGTTTGGCAATGTCAAAATAAAGTTGGGACAAAAGAATCAACCAAAATAATTTTCCTAGCTCATGTTATAACAGAATTACTATTACAGCTAAAACTAAAATAAAGCAATTTTAATTAATTTTAACATAGCTAAATATATTTTCTCTGAAACTATAGAAAATTTGCAAACCAACGAAAAAATCACCTAAAAATATTAAACAGAATAAAAGATATGAATTTTTCAAAAGCAGGAACTATGTAAATTAGAAAATGAAAATAAAAGAAAAAAGGGCCTAATAGGCATAAACTACATGGCGTAAAATAAACTAAGCAGGCCCTAAGGTTAAACTAGTCGGGCAGGGCTAAAAAATAAAACCTAACTTCAAAACTAACGGACTAAACAGTGAACCAGGCAGTTTTTTTTATAGCAAGCGTACCCTTGAAGTCTAATATACACGTAGATCGGGGATCGGACGGCGGGGAGATCTCGGTGACTCACCGGCGCTCGGCGGCGGCGGCAGTGGCGTGAGTGTGCCGACAGCTCGGTCGTCGGGAGTCGGTGGAAACTCCGTGGTCTTGAGGCGACGAAGCTCTTGGTGGAGTCGGGGAGGTCGGGAGGGTGTAGAGGCGGCGGCGGAAATGGCGGCGGATGGCTCGAACTCGGTGAGCTCGTGAGAGAGGAGGAGGCTCCGGCGAGGTAGGGGAATGGGGTGCGGGGACCCGGTTTATATAGCGGGGCCTGGTAGGTGAGGAGGCGATTGGGAGGATCGGCATCCGGATCTCGCGAATCCGCGATCGGCGCGGCGTGGCGTGGGGCGAGGTTGAAGAAGGGGTGGGGCCTGCACTGTCGGTGAGAGAGGGGTGGGGGCGGCGAGGCGTGATCACGAAGGGGGGCTTGGTTCTTGGGGAGGTGAGAGTAGGTGCCTTTGGAATTCATTTCGCTGGCTGGGCGACTCAGTGGGCTTTGGTGGTGGGGGAGCTTGTATTTGGTGGGCAGAGGCTGGGCTGGCGCTGGGAGGTTTCTATTTTTGAATTTATTTTTTAATAAAACAAAAGAGATAAAACATAAACTATAAATGTTTTATATAGGACATATATATACCAAAATGATCAGGGAATATTCCTATCATTTGAACATTTTCAGAAGAGCAAAATCCAAACTTTATAAAAATCCATTTTTTTTAAATTCAAATAAAATTCAGATTTGAATCCAAAACTTTTGGCATTTGTTTTCCTCTGATATTTTGGAGTGTCATATTTACTCCTCTCATACCTTTGCTCAAGTATTTATCGGGCATAGATTTTGATATGATTCCCACTTGCCAAAGTTTGAATTCAAATTCCAAAACTCAAATTTGAAAGAGGGTTTCAAGGCACTTTCAAATGACTTTCAATTTGATACTTTTTAACTTCAACTCATATTTCATATAATTAAAGAAGTCATTTTATGTTCCCTCATGAAAATCATTGAGTTGCATAAAGTTTTGAATTTGAAATATTCCCAAATGAAATTCAAATCTTTTCCAAAACCCTATTCATTTCAAAATGGAAGAAGTCATGTCATCTTCACTCTAGGGTTTGGTGTTGGAATGAACTTGAATTCATTGGGATCCAAAAGACAAAAAGGAAAGTTTTGGGAAAGTCATTTCATTCCCTCTCATTCAACTTTCAAAAGTTTTCAAATTCCACTCAGTTTCACTCAATCAATCAACCATCAATCAAACAACAAGCATATTTATTAATTTAATATAGCATTCCAAAATTTGAAATTTTGGGATGTTACATCCTATGCATCTTGTTCGCCGTGATCGAATTATATATACAATTTTGGCCTCATGAAGGAGAAAGTACCACTCTAGCTTGGGGAGGCTTAAGTCAATGTTATATTCATGCCCCAATCATGAGATCTCAAGAGAAATTATTATCGGAAATTTTATGCTCGGCTTTCGTAATGGTCAAACCATGCTTGATACTTCTTATGCTAGTTCTTTTATGAGGAAGACTATTGAATTCGGTGGGATCTTTTGGAAAGAATTAAGCGCAACTCGAAGATTGGGAACTCGACGAAGGTGAAGAGTCGGGTATTAAACTTAAGTATGATTGTGTTAAATATTTTATGGATACCGATGCTTTTCAAAAGTTTAGCACTAAATATGGACTAGACTACGAGATAGTAGCCTCCTTTTGTGAATCGTTTGCTACTCATGTTGAACTCCCTAAAGAGAAGTGGTTTAAATATTACCCACCTATTAAAGAAAAATGAAAGAACCGGTGCGAGTTAAAGAAGAAACTATACTTTATAATGTTGATCCGATTGTCCCTTACGCTTATATTAAGAAACCACCTTTTCTGTTAGGATAAAGGAACATGCTAAAATACCCTCTTGATTTACTTGTTCTTGGTTCCCCACAAGATCAATTTTGTCCCATTATCTTTGGTAGACCTTTCTTGACACTACAAAAAAGACACATCCGTGACATTTTGGGCCAAGCGAATAAATTTTCATCATACATATGACACTTCTATGGCGATAATTGTGACAAAACTTCGGTATCATCATAGATGTGGTGGGCTCCTACTTCTATGACAAAAATCATGAGAGAAAATGGGCCTTTAGTCACTGGGCGGGCGAAAGCAGCTGCATGACATTCTTTGGGCCGTCCTGACGGAAAAAACCGTGGTAGAAGCGAGGCGAGGAAAATTTGGGGAGTTCGATAGCGGTGGGAGGTCGAGAATCGGCGATGCAGCGTTTCTCTACGTCTGCAAATGTGGCAGCGTGTGTGCAAGCGTTGGCTCTAACTTAACCCGAGCAAGGCGTTGGGCTCTAGCTGAACCAGTGATTGCCTGCGACTCTCGGCGTTCTGAACCCGGCGATCGATCGATGGCTGTTGCGCGAACCCGATCGGCGATTCGCCATCTTGTTGCTAGCGAAGCCGATCGATCTTGCCTACAGGATGAGCGGTGGCGTTGCGGTGGGTTTGGATGAGCAGTGGCGGTGGCGTTGCCTCTGGATGAACAGGACCCGTGGTGTGGTGGAGGCTGGATGAGCGATGAAGCGGTGGAGGGTGCCCGTGGAGGGGTTGAGCGGGACCCGTGGTGTGGAGGGCTGGATGAATAGTAGGCGGTGGAGGGTGGTTGAGCGATGGCGGTGGAGTAGCCGCGGCGGTGGGCTGGATGAATAGGAGCCCGTGGAGGCTGGAGGAGGTCGGCGGTAGCCGTGGAGGCGGAGGAGGTCGACGGTGGAGATGAGCGATATCCGTGGAGTCCGTTTTGCGATGCGCCACACCTCCCGATGAACGGGACCCCGTTTCGACCGTAGCGCTCCAACACAAGTCCGTTTCGTCCATTTTGCGTTACGCCACACCCCTCCCAATCAACAGGACCCCCATTTCGACCGTAGGAGGTCCGTTTCGTTCGTTTTGCGGTATCCCACACCCCTCCCAAGCAACTAGACCCCCATTTCGACCGTAGGAGGTTCGTTTCCTCCATTTTGCGGTACGCCAGACCCCTCCCGATAAACAGGATCCCGTTTCGAACGTGGCCAGTCGACCACAAGGCCGTTTCCTCTGTTTTGCGGTACGCCAGGCCTCGTTCCATCGCCCGTTCGTCCAAGCCCTCGATGAACACGACCACGCATTCCGTTCCGACCCAGCGGTTGGCTCCCAGCGTTCGTTGCCTCCCGATGAACATGGCGCATTCGTTGCCTCCCCATGAACCGGCGCATTCGTTGCCTCCCCATGAACACGGCGATGATGATGTTTCTCCGTTCCGACCCAACCATACCACGAGCCCTGGGCGTCGCGTGTCGCGGTGGCGTCAAGACCCCTCCGTATGTACATATCGTGGCGTATTTTCTTTCTTGCACCCTGGCGGCTATGCGTGCGTGTACATGCTACGTCGCGCCTCTATTCACGACGCGTCTGGCGCCTCTACTATGACGCGTGCGGCGCCTCTACATCCACCGTATATATATGCGTACCGTTCACGACCGAATAGCGATGCTACGTGCGCCCGACCAGTGGGTCCGTATCGAGCACTTCCTTGCTGCGAAGATGTAGCTAGTGGGTCCGGTGTCGAGGCGAATCGGTTTTTTGCGGACGCACTTCCTTGCGTGCGAAGATGTAGCTGGTGGGTCCCAATAGTCGAGGCAAACATTTTTTTGCGAAATCGGTGGCCCGTCCGGTGGGTCCCATTGTCGGTGAAGGAATAATTATTTTGCGTAATAAGGAGGCACTTCCTTGCTCTGGCCGTGGACCCGGTATCGGCCTCTCCGCGTCTGATCCACGTCCGATGGAAGCCGTTCCTTGACCATATTGACCACGCCCGCGCCGAGGCGCCGAGGCGGTGGGCGGCAGCAAGCCTAGGAAGGGGCGGAGCGGGCCGAAGAAAAAGCGACAGTGGATGCACCGCGAAGAGAAGAATGAGGTTCACTGGTTCGGCTCTTATTGCCGTCGCCCGCGAGAATAACGAGGTGTGGGTGAGTGGAGGATGGCACAGCCAGCGGTGGGAGTAGTAGGGGAGGCGGTGAGGCCTCCGCCATGGCAACCGACCACGGGAGGCAGGAGCACACGGCGCGACCGGCGCTAGTTTGGCGGCTGGAGCAAGAAGACCAGAGAGGTTGAAGAAGCACTGACCATTGGATGGACATCGTGCAGTCCTTTGGAGCTAGAATCGTGCATATTGACTAAGTTGACAAAGCCCTCCGTCCCGTCAACTTAGTAGGCCCTAAGTCAGCCTGCCACTATCTTTGGGTCCCAGCTAACGGGGAGTATTCATTTTTTGTGCATAATAAGGACACATTTCCTTGCGTGCGAAGATATAGGTGGTGGGTCCGAGCTGTCGGCGGTAACATTTTTTGCAAAATCTGAGAGGCTCTTCGGTGGGTCCCGATGTCGGTGGAGGAATCATTATTTTTGCGTAATAAAGGCATTTCCTTGTGTGCGGCCGTGGACCCGATTATCGGCCTCTCCGTCTGATCCGCCAGATGCATGTCGATCGTTGACCGCGTTGACCCGAGGCAGCGAGAAACACGAAGGCGGTGGGCGATGGCGAGGCCTAGGAAGGAGCGACACGGAGCGGGAAGACTTCGGCGATTGTTTCCCACGGAGAATCTGTTGTATGAGGTTCTTGGTTCGTCTGCCGTCCGGAGAATAACAGCGCGGTGTGGGTGAGTAGAGGATGGCTAGGCCAGCGATGGGAGTATGGTGGGGCGGTGAGGCCTCTGGCGGCAGCGAAACGACCATGTGACGGGAGGAAGAAGCGAGCAGTCCACGGCGCTAGTTTGGCCGGTGGGCGCAGAAGAGGCGAGATTGAAGAAGCACGGCGGCGTTGGATGGCCATCCAACGATCCTGCTTGTCGTCAACCTTTTTTAGGAAAGCCTCAAATCTGTGGAAAACAACATATAGCCCATCTGCCATTATTTCTAATAATTTACAGCCCATTTGCTAATTATTAAGATATTTTGGCCCATATTCTTTTGTTAGGATTACAGCCCATATTGTACGGTTAAAAATTATACAAAATTTTGCATATTTGGTTGTGGTCCAAACTGTTTTAATCGAAATTTGACTCACATTCAAACTGATTTTAAAATAAATGTATATCAATATAAAATCCAACAAATTCTACACGCAAAAATTAATGTAATTTAAAATCTCAAAATGAAAAAAGATATTTGAAACTAATTGCGGTTTGATGTGTTTTAAAATGTACAACCCATTTCTCATTCTTGATAGGCCATTTTCTCGGCCAGCCAGATGAAGCTCTCTTCGTCTTGAAAGATTTGCAGCCCAACAGGCTGACAAAGCGACTTACAGCAAATCACAAAAAAACTAGGTTGTGGCCGTGGACCCGGTATCGACCTCTCACGTCGGTACTCTTCCGATGGAAATCGGTCATTTGACCACGCTTGTGCCAAGGAAACACCAAAAGCGGTCCTAGGAAGGGGATGTGGGCAGGGGAAAACGGCGAGTGGATGCCTGCGGAGAAGAATCTGAGAGTTCACTTGTTTTACGGCTGGCGTGAGGCTGCCGTCGCCCGAGAATAACGGGGGTGTGGGTGAGTAGATGGATACCACAGGCCAGCGGTGGGAGTAGTAGAGGCGGTGAGGCCTCCGTGACATCACAACCCGGCCAGCGAGAGAGCGAGGACAGCAGCACGACCGGGCGCTGCTTTGGGCAGTGGAGCAAGAAGACCGAGAGGTTGAAGAAGCACTATGGCTGTTGGATGGACATCATACGGTCCTTTGGAGCTAGAATCGTTCATATTGACTAAGTTGACAAAGCCCTCCGTCCTCGTCAACTTAGTAGGCCCTAAGTCAGCCACCAACTATGGTGGGTCCAAGCTAGCAAGGGGTATTCATTTTTTGTGCGTAATAAGGAGGCACTTCCTTGCGTGCGAAGATATAGCTGGTGGGTCCGACCTGTCGGCCAGAGCGTTTTTTCATGACATCTGAAGCCCTTCCCGTCACGGTCGCGTAATAAGGAGAACTTTCCTTGCATGCGACCATGGACCTCGTGGGTCCCAGCCATCGAGCTCTCCACGTCTGATCCTCTTCCGATGACTCTCGTATGTTAACCACACGCGGCAAGCGCCAAAGCGGTGGGCGATGGTGAGCCCTAGGCTGGAACGACCGGAGATGGGGAAGAAGCGGCGATGGAGTCGAAGGCGGAAGGTGGGAAACTTGACTTGGCGGGGTGCGGGGTGGGCCTACACTCGGCGAAGAATAACGGGAGGTGCGGAGTGGAGGGATGGCCTGGCCGTCGGCGAGGTAGCGTTTTCTGAGGAGCGCAAAACAACGCCGCTTAGACGCCCGAAGAGCTGGAAGCGGACCGGTTCCGGCAGCTGTGGGAAGAAGGCGAAGATTGAAGAAGAATGCGGCCGTTGGATGTAAATCCGCGCCTTCTTAAACTTCGACCTCTTGGCCACATGTCGGCCAGTCCATTTGTTTTTAGTCCATTTGGTGGGCTGGGTGAAACAATGATGTAGCATCTATGCAGCCCGTTTAAATCCATTTGCATTTTCTCGAAATCCAGCGGACTTGCTGGGCTGGGTGAAAATATCATGTTGGGCTAGGCGAATGTTATTGAAACATAAACACATGATTGCACGTCGGTAAAATCTTTGCAAGCTTCGTATGCAATCACTAGGAGTTAACTTGCCAAGTTATATATAAACAATTATTATTATTATTTTGTAAGAACTTTCAACTTACGAAATAAAATATCATTTTAATTTGATGAGTTAATAGTGCATGGGGTATTATTATTTTTAGGCTAGGCATGGGACAGTTGAGTTGGTTCTAGGAGAAAGTTACGGGAAAACTCAGTTTACATCGAAAAAGAAAGTGGGAGAAAATTGAGAGACCTGCTTGGTCCACGAGGAGGGAATATGTTGGGAGGAAGGAGAGATTCAAAACCACGACAGAGAGTGAACTAGTTTTTTATGGACAAGTGAACTAGTTTACATACATAAGCAAATAGCCACTAAAAAAGCAATCAGGTTAATGGGTTCTTAAAAAGAAATATTTGGACAAAACAGATAATTCGACACATAGGCTAATGCATGAAACACTCAGATGATAAAGGTGCTTATAAGCAGATAAAGTACAACATCTAGACCTTCCTTGCAGCTTGATCATGGCGTTGCGGCTGTCCGTGTACTTTCGTCGATTCTGAGAGGCGGAACCGCCCTCATGTCCAAGATCTGCTGTACATGTAAGTAGAATGCGTATCGTCCTTGGCGCATATGTTATGTAGGCTAGATTATAGGTACCTCCCGTGTTGGTCGTCTTCTTTCATGTTGGCATATCGGGGTCGATGATGGTCTCGGTGAGTCAACCACAGAGTCCTTCTCCTGCCGTTCTTGATGATCTTGTATTGCTTATCGATGTCGACAAGCTTGTTGCACGGATGGCGAATCATTGCGTTCTTCCTTCTCTCCACCGTAAGCGAAGGTGCGATCGGCCTATGCCGATAAAGCGGTGAATGCTCTAGAACACTGGTGCAGCCATAGGGTGAGGAGGCAGAGCTTCACGAGTCCGTATCATTGGTGTACATCACATTCAACTTGGTGCAGCCATAGGACTGAATGGCGAACTCAAAGGGAACTCCTTGCTGAAGTCCATATCCGTGAGGCTCACCCTCGGATCGCCATTGGAGTCTCTTGGTGAGCAGAGTGTGTGGCGGCGGCAGCAGTTCATTTTCAGCTCTTGGGAACTGGATTCAACGATGGCTGAGTGTGTCTGCGACAACAATTACTACCTCTCCTCGTCCATTGCATGCTCGGCGGAAAAGCACCCTCGGCCACACGATCGATTCATGAGGCGGTCTGTATTGGTAATGTAATAACAGGAGTTAGTGGTCACTTTACTTAAATTTAATTAGCTTTAATAGAAATTTATACTTAAAACAAGCAATGCATTAGCTCGTTCTATCGGTGCCATAGGATCAACATGCACAACAATTAGAATTATTATTCTCGGGACACACCACGATCAGCACATTTATCGCACTTTCACAAAGATAATACTACCAAGTTTGAACTGTTTGTTATGGTTGTTGTCCTCTGCATCATCATGTCGTGTTTCCCGACTTGCAAGATTCAGAACCAACAAATAAGATCCAAATAATAAGTACAACAAAGATGCCTACACATCTCATTGATTCCCAACTTGCAAGATTGAGAACCAACAAATAAGATCCAAATAATAAGTACAACAAAGATGCCTACACATCTCATTGATTCCCAGCTTGCAAGATTCGGAACCAACAAATAAGATTCAAATAATAAGTACAACAAAGATGCCTACACATCTCATTGATTCCCAGCTTGCAAGATTGAGAACCAACCCATTAGAGCCTTTTGATAAAGTGAATATCGGGATTAAATCCATCTTGGCTAGCCATGTCATACAATCGAAGAACTTGGCGAATGCTCTTGACCGTCACAACATCGTAGTTGAGTATTCCTGTTTGCACATGTTTGCATCACAAACAAGGAGGCAGGAGAGCATGATTTCAGCTTTAATAGCGGCCTCCTTGAACTCAACCTCTAGCTCTACTTGGATGAAGTCTGCCTCGAGTTCCATGATTCAATTCATGCGCCTTTTACTGCAGTTCACTGAAATGAAGCAAAGATTGCATCATTCACTAGCAAAGTACTTGCTCTTGTGAGCTGGCAGGTTCTTCTTTAGTAGTTGCACTAAAATTGAGGAACATTAAGGTTGGCTGTCCGGCTCATGTAAGGTGCAACTATAATTTTCTTATCCTTTTGTGAAGTTCCACTAAAATAAAGTGCCATTGTGGTGACAGTGGCTCCATCTTGCAAAGGCTAATAAAATGTTGCGAGATTACCCAGAGAACTTAGCGGAGATTTTGGAAACTCCAATCACCATTTGTGCAGTTCCACAAAATTGAGAGATGTTGCTTACGTGACATTTTAGTTGAAGCTGCACAAGACCTCATTCAAAAAAAGTGTTTTGTGCAGTTCACCAAAAGGTCACAATAGCAACAAGGTGAAATGGATATCCCTATCTGCACAAAAAGATAGAAAGTAAACGATTCTGGTCAATAAGAATATCTGAAACATATACAAAATGAAAAGAAGCATCTTAATTATGTTCATGGCAATCACGCAAGGACGGTAGAAATTTTAAAAGCGTCGGCAATGCTTCATGTTACGAGAAGCATTACGATCAACAATGAGATTCCTCAAATATGGGATTACTTTAATGGTGGCATTGCTTGTTTACGGACACGATAAATCAACAGCAGCTAAAGAGTTGGTTTAAGGGCATGGGACCGTGGGGACACGGGACACTTTCGGCAGCGTAAAGGGCAACTTACTTATCATCTTGGGGAAAACAGCATGAGTGCCATTTGTAACAGTTTAATTGCATCTTATCACTTTGGAGGCATTAGATTAACAATAACACTGGTTAGACATGTCCCTAAGGTATGATGTGATCGCTTCATTTACATGCGCCCTTACATTAACAACAGACAAAAGGTTGGTATAAGGACATGCGACGGTGGGCGCATCGGCACAATGTACCTACAAGGAGGCATAAAGTGGTGATGCGAGTTTGTTCATGCTATGTGAGGCAGCAAACCTAATCACAGAGACCTTGTACTATGTGAGGGCAGCAAATCTAATCTGGAGACCTTTTACTATGTGAGGGCAGCAAATCTAATCCAGGAGACCTTTTACTATGTGAGGGCAGCAAATCTAATCACAGAGACCTTTTACTATGTGAGGGCAGCAAATCTAATCCTGAGACCTTTTACTATGTGAGGGCAGCAAATCTAATCCGAGACCTTTTACTATGTGAGGGCAGCAAATCTAATCACAGAGACCTTTTACTATGTGATGGCAGCAAATCTAATCTGGACATACTCTGTTGACTTGTCCACCAGCCACTTTCTATCCTTTTTCAACCAATAATAGATATGTTCCTTATCCAGTTTGTCTTGCATTTTCCCATTATTTCCCTTTTCAAGCAAGAGACCGGTTGGGTATCCGGTCTCTACTACTTTCACCATATTATTTCCTCTTTGAATCAAGTCCTAGATTCATGCTACAACTTTCCCCTTTCTTCGTTGTTTGAACAAAGCCCTAGATTGAATGCATGAAGTAGCTTTACCTCTAATAATACTAAAAATTTAGGTGGCTTTGGAAGAGCTGATGGGAGTAGAAAAAGATGCACATACAACACATGGGGAGCTGAGGCGGTGAAACAAGGCCGCTTTGAAGAACTTATATACGAGGTCGCGGGATGTCGTGGCGGAGGTCGGATCTGTGGACAATCTGGCGAGGGAGGAAGAAGGTCGGAGGACCTCCGGCAGCGGCTGTGTGTCGGAGAAGAGCAGCGCAGGCGGAGGATCGGGCCCCTCAGCAGCTATGGGTTTCCTCCTCGGCGCGATGACCGCGTGAGCGATGCACTTTTAGTCCTCTACACACACGGCCGAAGGGATCCGGCGGATCTGTGACCAGCGGTGGCGAGAGAAAATGTCGCTACCATTTGTCTTGTTTATATCTGGAGAGGATGAGAGAATGAAGAGCAACCCTAGTAAAGCAAGCGCTCGAGGCCCTGCGTCCATATATAGTGGAGTGATTATCTTTTTCTCTCCACAACAAGCGTCTCAATTTGTGT
Organism: Aegilops longissima; assembly: GCA_021605205.1. Classification (NCBI taxonomy): domain Eukaryota; kingdom Viridiplantae; phylum Streptophyta; class Magnoliopsida; order Poales; family Poaceae; genus Aegilops; species Aegilops longissima. The sequence goes on from JAHIAM010001626.1 coordinate 15,704, forward strand.
CGTGGCATTAAAGAAAAAACTCTCTATTTAAGGTGACTCTTTGTGCGACTCCTACTTACTACTAGTAGTACTACAGTATTGTTCACTTGTGCTCCCTACCCCTCCATTCATTGAACAACCCCAAGGGTGAATAAACATCTGATAATCTTTGTATTTATATAGAAACGAACAAGCTCGAACTATTTTCGCGTAGTTAAAAGTTGAGGCGAGGCTTTTCCGAAGCGATCTGTGGCAGTTTTCGGGTAGGCGGTTTGCGAGGCGAGGAGGTGGCGAGTGGGGCTGTGCGATTTGGCGATATTCTTGCTAGAAAGACTTGTGATATGACCACTCACTATAGTCATGAATTCTGGCGCTCCGACCGGGGTGATGCCCCCTTCCGTTCCGCCTCTAATCGATGCATGACACGTCGACCGGATCTGGCTCTCCCACATGTCGGAGTAGTAAGAAGGAGCAAAAATGATCGGTATATACTAGTACTATACTACTCCCTCCGTTCCTAAATATAAGTCTTTGGAGAGATTTCACTATGGACCACATACGGAGAAAAATAGGTGAATCTACACATAAAATGCATCTATATACATTCGGATGTGGTCCACAGTGAAATATCTATGAAGACTTATATTTAGGAGCAGGAGGAACTACTCAGTCGGAGGTGCGAACCACGGCAGCCAGTGAACCAGCAGTGCGAACCACGGTAGCCAGTGAACCAGCGGTAGAAAACAATGTGGTGATATGGCCATAAAAACAATGTGCTACGGTCCACCTTTGTAGCATGTACACTAACACTCCTCTTTGTTTGGATCCACTGAGTTAGAGCTAGTTTGGGTTGAAATAGCCTCAAATTATCGAAACAAGAGGGTTAGTTTGAGCTAGTTTGCTCTAACCCAGCTAAAAAACTAGCCGGTGGAGAGGTTCTAATTGGGTTAGTTATCCTCGGGCCCACTAAAGAGAACTAAAAATCTCCCCTGCGCACAGGATCACTCCCCCCCTCTCATACGACTCCTCTCTTTTGTTCCCCCCAGGGCCGCTCGCCCTCTCTCTCCTCGGCCGCCCTCTCCTTCGGCCTCGCCGCCCTCTCCGGCCGCCCTCTCCCTCCGGCCTTGAAGGTCGCCCTCTCCCCTTCACGGTCGTTTTCTCCCTCACATCGTCTTGTTGGCCACATCTACCGGGGAGGTCGCGAGAGGTGAGTTTGTTCGTTCCTTCTCTGTCTCACGGCCATATCATTGATCTTGCTTGCTCTAGCGCTAATTCTGATTTGGAAAAGTAGATCTGATCAAACTTGGTATAGATTTGTGGTGCACGCATGGAATTGTTTGATGCTGCTTGAGGAGGTAATAAATCTTTCTAGAGGCCCAAGATTCAGGTCACCTTTCTAGGTATTTCAATTTCAGGCTTGCATTATTTCTAGAGGCCCAAAGATTGAGTTCACCTTTCTAGGTATTTCAATTTGAGGCTTGCATTATTTCTAGAGGCCCAAATATTCAGTTCACCTTTCTAGGTATTTCACTTTAGAGCTTGCATTATTTCTAGAGGCCCAAAGATTGAGTTCACCTTTCTAGGTATTTCACTTTCAGGCTTGCATTATTTCTAGAGGCCCATAGATTGAGTTCACCTTTCTAGGTATTTAGTTTTAGAGCTTGCATTATTTCTAGAGGCCAAAGATTGAGTTCACCTTTCTAGGTATTTTAATTCTGAGCTTGCATTATTTCTAGAGGCCCAAATATTAAGTTCCCGATCGGTGACAGCGGCCCCTACTACCCATGCGGTGTCGACCTCAACTTCGCAAAGGGCGGCGTCGGGAGGGTTCGGGGCTTGGGCTCTATAGAGCCTTCCTCGAGGCGGCGATGGCGAGCTCCTCCCTTAGTCGTGAGGGCTCGGGCTCCCTCCCTATCGTGAATGACTTCGTGATGAGTTAGCTCATTCTTTGTTTCATGAAGTGTTTTTATTTTGTGAAGCTTGATTGACGACTTGTATGTTTAAGTGGGATATCTCATTTGTATGGACAAAGTAAAAATTATCATGTTTTGCATGCTTGATTTGTATAGATGGTTCGTTTATGTCAATTGTGAGAAGGATGAGGCCACAGAAGAGCCGGCCACACCAAAAAAATCCGGCAGGAAATAGGGTCCAAAGTAGTCAAATGATTGAGATAGAGCATTTATTGTCAATCTAACCCTGCCATCCATACACCTCTTTGGTTTAGAGTTAGTTCAGGGTTAGAATCTAACTCTAACCTCTAACTGAGTTAGAGTTCTCCTCGTCTCGGTTCATCGCCATCATACTTTCCCCATTCCTGTGTTTCGGTATCCTGCGAATCAAAGAGGCCCTTTTTGTGGGAAAAATCAAAGAGGCCCTTAGGCTGGTTTGATCCGGTCATTTTTCATAAGCGTGTTATGTCCAAAATTTAATGAGCGTGCTCGGTTTCCATGAAAATAATCCGGTTTCATGTAGTAATTCATTCATTTATTTATTCTTCTGCTTGGGGGGTGCATGTAATTCATGAGGTCTGAAATGTAAAGTACCCGGCATATGCTCCAGTCGTGCATGCACTCGACCCAGATGCTCTATGTCCCACATGTCGGTGAATGGGAGCCGCGTGGAAATAGCCTAGGAGTACATATAGGAGGATAAATCGTGAAATAATATGTATTGTGAAGCATAGCAGCGGTTCAAAAGGAGACCTAAAGTGATGACAGCTATAGGTGTACGCACCCAACTAGTGGTACTAGACATATGACTAATTTTTCCTCAAAAAAAAGAGCCACGAGTGCTTAGTACTCCTATTCTATAAACACGAGTCCCATCGACAACAGCGTCCGTGCTACAGACTAGCTCTCCTTCCTCGTTTCTCTCTTCTAGTTCTAAACTCGGCCGGCGCCTGGGTGGTAGGTGGGTTGCTCAAGCTGACCCGCCTCACGGTGAAAGCGTTATGATTGGAATAAAAATGCCATATACTCCCTCCGTTCATAAATATAAGCCTTTTTAGATACTATTTCAAATGGAATACAACATCTGAGATGTATGTAGACATAGTTTAGAGTGTAGATTCCCTCATTTTGCTCCGTATGTAGTAGTCACTTGCTGGAATCTTTAGAAAGACTTATATTTGGGAGCGGAGGAATCTCTATCTAATAAAACATTAAGGCCACGAGGTGATGAGTGTTGGTTACATGAGGCAAGAAGAAGAGATGCATCCATCGGCGGCGTCCACCTCCTCGACTTAGGGCCGTAGCCCACGAGCAGCGCCTAAGTAGCGGCGACTTTCGTGGCCGGTCGGCGTGTAAGAACAATAATGGCGTCCAAAGATTCCAGCCATTGGAAGAAGGCCAGCGTCTTTCTGTCCTCGCTTGCCTTGTAGTGGCCTATGTAGGCGATTTCCTCGTAGAGCGTGGATGTGCAGGTCGGCGGTTTCTTGCATGGCGGTATTGCTGGCGGCAGCGACCTCGAGTGCACATTCTTCGTCGCGACCTCCGGCACTGCGGGAATACGAGGGCTTGAAAGAGTTACGTCACCATGGAGGCCGATCTGAGGGTGGCGAGGCAATGAGGAGCACAGGTGCTTGTGGGCTGGCGCGATTGACCATCATGTCGATCCATGCGAGGCGAAGCCGGCGTTGGCGAGAACTCTGGCCTGCGATCGCCCGATACCGTCTGGAAACACCGCTTCGGTGTGGGGCCTGAGCGGCACCTTGGATGATTTGGCACAACCGGTGCGCTCGCGTCCATCGCCTCCATAGGTGCTTGTGGCTTCTGGTCACTTGGTCTTGGATTGGAGTGAGCGGTGTTGCGCGAGACTTGGGAGTAGATGGATTGGAGTGGTGGGGCGCCTTTATTATATGAGAGTCAAACTCTGTTGCATTCACATCGTCTGTCTCTAATACCTTCTCCAATTAATTCCCTCTGCATGTAATTGAGGATGCATCATTGACGTTCAACGTCTAGGAACCGCTACCCTCTCCTCCTTGGCATTCAAGCACCTATGGACCCGTCGGCGACGAGGTGCCTATGGTGACCGTAAATTTCAAGATGATAGTGCCGTGCGTGTGTGCGTTCATAGGGGTGAGTGTATGCGGCGTGTATATGGCGCTTGCGTGCATTGCTGTGTAAAACAATGTAAATGCGTGTCAAAAGAGACTAGTCGGTATACTCAATATTGTGCACCTCGGAGAGAAAGCGATAGAACTAATGCGTATTTATTTACGGTGCAGATTCACTCATTTTGCTCCATATGTACTCCATCTCGGTGTAGTCTAGTCACTTGTTGAAATCTCTAGAAGGGCAAATACTCCTTTACGGTTTACAGGGCTATACTAGCAAGTAGTTATGCGTACTAGTACAATAGTGGGCTCACATAGCAATTTTGTCTCATGCAAGAGCACGGCTATATCGTGCTCAATGTTACTTAACTGCAATGTTTAGGTTTGCACTTGGCTCTTCGCCTCTTGAGAAGGCGAACAATGATGTTACTACTGCTTCTACGATTATGGATCCACTGCTGCATGTCCGTCCACCTTGGCGGGATGGATAGCTTGTTGTAGAAATACTACTAAGCAAAAGCCTGTCCTCGTTTGCGAGAAACCCGTGCATGGGTGAGGAGAAGGCGTGTAGTAAATCAAGCTTCTCCTCGTTATGCGAGTTGATGCGACACATCATAGCATTGGCCCCACATGCTTGCCTCTAAACTTGGTGAAAGACCCATGATGTACAATATATTTGCTGCAACCTCTAACATTTACCCACCACAAATTAAAATATATGTGGCCGTATGCATCGTTACGATCACGGGCGAGAGAATCCCTTTTGAAAAAAACAAATTAAAATATATATTCTGTCTTGACCAGATAGGCGTGCAAACTACAATCACCGAGGTGTCGGGTAGGGCAGAAGACTATTTTAATTTTTTTTAAAACTTAAGAGCGGCCACATAGCATGGAGCCGACCCCAGCGATTTTAAGCTTACGAGGCATGGTACCGCTATCCTAGACTACTCTACACATGAAACTGCACCACGGCGTCCGGCTGCTTGCTGTCTTCGCCTCTTCGGGAAGTCAAACAATGATGGAGTACTAATCTGCCTTTGGAGAGTACTGTCGCTTCTAGCCATCGACACCGATTGAACTGCTGCATGTCCACGCGTGCGAGGGAGAGCTTGTGGCAGCTTCTCCTAGTCTTGCCAGGCCTGCGCTCATGGGCGAGGGAGGGACACTCCACGCCTGCGTGTATGACGAGTGGGCCCGGCGGTGTGTGGCCAACCTGTCATATAGCCAAAGGCAGAGTGCGGTTAAGTCCACGAGAGAGGATAATCAAACTTCTCGTTGATGTGCGAGTTGTGCGACACATCAAAGCACTGCACTCGATATATTTCAATAATTTGTGTTTACCGATGCATTAATTACAACGCATGCATGCATGCCGTGACTCTCCTTTTGATACTTGCATGTGTTGATTTAATGCACCTTGAAGTAGTATAAAATATGTGACGGTAAAGCTTTGTAATACCCCATATCGGGTGTCAAAACCAGTGGCGGATCTCCGGGTGGGGGTCGAACTGTGCGTCTAAGCGGATGGTAACAAGAGACAAGGGACACGATGTTTTACCCGGGTTCGGGCCCTCTCGATGGAGGTAAACTCTACTCTGCTAGATTGATCTTGATGATATAAAGTACTACAAGGGTTGATCCACCACGGATCGAAGAGGCTAAACCTAAGCTAGCCTATGGTATGATTGTTGTTGTTGTTCCTCACGAAGAGGCTAAGGTTACCAGTGGTTACAATGGGAGGAGATCTACATATCCGTATCGTAAGCTTGCCTTCCGCCAAGGAAGTCCCATCCGGACACAAGACAAAGTCTTCAATCTTGTATCTTCATAGTCCAGCGGTCAGAGGCAAAAGGTTATAGTCCGGCTGTCGGATACCCCTAATCCGAGGACTCCTCGGTGGCCCCGAACAGGGCTTCAATGACGATGAGTCCGTAGCATGATTGTCTTGACATTGCATGGCGGGTTCCTCCTCGAATACTTCACGGAAGATTTTGAACATGAGGATGAGTGTCGGCTCTGCACAAAACAAGTTCCACATACCACCGTAGAGTGAATAATATTTCCACAAATCTAATCTGCGGCGTATTTCACGGTTGTGTCATCACACTTCAACCAACCACCACTCAAATCGTTTTTTATAATCAGCCTCAAGCGCATTTAGCGAGGCAGTTTCATCCAACGCGTCTTGTCGAA
>JAHIAM010001627.1:0-67237 GCA_021605205.1 Aegilops longissima
AAATATGCAACTTACCTCAGTTCATGCATGGTTCGGTATAATCTCCTTGGTTGCAAAAAAAAGTTAGATATCATTGAATATATATATGTTCAAACTCACAACAAAGATTGATGCCCCTTTTACATATGATTTACAAATGCCATTATCTGGATTCAAATAGATGAATGCACTTCCTATGAATTGAATCTTGAAACCCTTTATGTTGAATTCGACATGTATTTTATTTTGTAGCTAGCAATTTGGAATGTATCCATGCAAGTGACAAATGTAAAATTGCTTCACACTAACAACATAGGTGTGCACTAATTAATGTTTATATATGAATTGCAAAAGCATCCATTGTCGTATTTCAAACACGCTCTCTCTATGGATCGATAATATAAAATAAACACATGCACATGCTAGAATTCAATAGAGTATGGGTGTCGATAGACCGATTTTTACGTCCATACGCATATTTTGCAAAATTCATGATCTCATCCAAAAAATAATAATGCCATTTATATTTTAATTTAATCGTCGAACCGCCTTTTACCGTAGATGCACTATGCCTCGCCCCGTTCTCACAAACATGTTATATATCTATCTATCTAACGCATAAGTGCACACACACTTTATATGCATCGGCATTTCTCTTTCACACATGCTCACAATCTCTCTCTCGAGGGTTGTCGAGGTGTCTCACGCACATGTACTCTCTCTGTTTCTCTCTCTCTCTTTCGACTACTATGTACCACTCTTTTCACTAATCTCAGTTGGAAAACACTATTCTCTCACATGCATATATACATGCACGGTCTCTACTAGCCCTCTATCGCACATATATGTACCTGCATGTCTAACTTTCCACATGTGTCTTTAGGCCTCTCTACTTTGTTGTGCCCCCCATTAGGTAGGATATCCCTGGTTATTAGGCTGGATGGTATCTGAGGCAAGATTTTACCCTACTTGGATCGGACCCTTGCAGTTGAAGAAAAGAGGCCTACTCGGTGTATTGTATATTAGTGATGAGGGTGTGTACAAAGTACGTGAATACCAGGCATTGTGCGTGTGTATACTATCGACGAACTAGCCCCAAGCTTGTATAACATACTAAGGGCCTAGGGTTACAAATCATATATAGTCGACTTATCACCCGGTGGGGATAGAGTCCTCCAGCGACTCTGGTAACCCGTGTTATGCGCGAGTCCTCCATGGGTCTTCGTATAACGTCTCGGTCCAACCTATATGTGGCGCGAGGATGGAACCGACCCATGAGTCTTCATGTTGACCCACCACAACTAGAAATGATGTGCCCAACACACCACACGCAATCGGCCACTAAGAAAATAAGCATATACAATAGTACAACAGTATCTAGCTCTGTCGTCTCCAAATTTTGTTGATGACAGCAGCGGACTTTGCATTTGATCGTGCTCCGTATTTTGTTGGCGACACTACGGTCATTGTATTTGAGCGAAAGCGCGATATAGTCCTTTGGACTTCAGAATAAGCTCATCACGGTCACCACATACATTTTGTCGTGCTAACCAACATGTGGTTGGATGGTTAGAGGACAGTGGTTTCTCGAGGCCACCAGGTTAAAGTCCGGTGCTCGCATTTATCTTGTGTTAATTTCAGTATTTTCGGCGATGTGCGTTCGATTGGGAGGAGGCGTTCCACTCAACTCTGAGGCACCTATGGTGACCGTAAAATCTCAAGATCATGTAGATGAAAAAGTAAGTCGTGACGTGTAGCCTCACCCGCTGCGTACACATGCGCGCCGCATAGAACACGCCCGCATGTAGGCGTGCAACGCCTTTATTTCTTGCATACACACGCATGCACACGCAGCGCATCTTGGCGTGCAACGCTGCGATACACATGCACTCCACGAACCATGCGTCGCACCCATGCATGCAACACTGAAGCGCACCCTTACGCACCTTGCAATAGCAGCACGCTGCATGCACATAGCACCTGACGCGAGACACCGCTCAACCTATACGTGCATGCACCCTTTGTTAAGGACATGGATTATTCGGGTATTAATCAATCTTATTTGTGATAAGCGAACATTGATGTTTGCATCGGTCTTTGTGAATCCTGGCGTATCGAGCAGGCTATCAACATAGTGAAACAGCTACATGAAAAGATGATGTCACCTCAATGAACAATAATCGGTTTATGAAATGCCCGCCGACCTTCCCTGGCCCACCAAAGGTTCCTCTGCAATGTGCTGCTGCGTTGGGTCAGCGACATGCAGGTCATGCACCCAAAACCCTGCGTCGATGGAAGAAACGGCAGCGGTGTCCTAGGTGGTCGAGGGTGCCACTCGCGCGGCATGCCGGCTGAACACGCCTCCGTGCACGCGTTCAAGCGCCTCCATGAAACACGCCCGTGTGGAAGCGAGAAACCCTCTGGACACCGTCCGTTCATGACCGGGCGGCGTTAAATAGCAGCGCCGGCGAGCTCCTCCGTCCGCCGTCTATTTAAGCGAGGCCAAAGCCCGGCCAAGAATCGCACACCTCGCCCGCTCCCTATCTCCCGACCATTTGTCCACTCTTACAATGGCTTACGAAGTAGTTATTCCGCATCCAAGTCGGCTGGGTAGCCGCCGGATATGAGCTATGCAGCTCGCTGATCCACCTCCCTACCCTCGCCCGATGGAGCCGATTGCCGCCTCAAGCCGTAGCGGTTCAACAACTTCGCCGCTCGAGCCAGCTTCGACGAGGCGGCTCACGCAGCGTCGTTGCTTCCGTCCATGCCGCCGCCTTGTACCCGTCTCCCGTTTACGTGGCAGAGACTCCCATGCGGCGGCGCGCCGCCTACAAGCAACCCACGAAGCGAGTCTGGAGAGCGGCGAGTCGATGTGGCGCCTCGCGTCCGCCGCCATCATCGAGAGAAGTGAAACACGGGAGGCCGCCGCCACGCAGGTCCCATGAAGGCCACCGCGGGCGGCGCGCGGCGTACACAGCAGGTGTCTTGCGGATCCTTTTGTTGCGAGGACCTTCGTCGACCCGCGCAGGCTCCACGGAAGAGGTCAATGTTAGGATGAACTCGAGCGGTGCGGCCATGGTGAAATAGTGGCGGTGATGAACTCGAACGGTGCGGCCACCATCATCTTGGCACCAGCCAATGATATCAGTTGGGCGATGGGAAGCGAGCCGTCCTTTGCTTGCTGAAGCATATACCTCCAGGCTCCGGCAGTCCGGTGATCGTCTTGTGGACATGAGGAATTTCTAAATCGATCGTGAGCGACCATTTAGGCCAGGTATTATATACCTGTGTTGTCTAGAACTAGCACCGTGTATTTCATTTGAATGTAATGAAATCTGTCATGTTTGTGTGAAAATTCGGTATTTTATATGATTTCCGTTGTTGTTTATATGAAATATCAGTTTGTCTACGTGTTTGCGTGAATTTCATCCGGTTGGTTCAGTTGCTGTCATAATGTGTGTGGCTACGGTTGGATGGTGTAATTTGCGGTTCATCGGTCAGTCTGCGGGTGGCTCGGGCGGTGTTGTGGGACAAAAAAACACAGCTCGTGCGAGCTCGTCTCTCAACGTCTTGTATTTGGAGGATGCATGACAACATGAGCACCCGAGCCATTCCTCGTTCATCGGTGGCAAAAGGCACCGGTGGAAAAAAAGAATAATATTTTGGCTACCGGGAAAGATCAAACAGCCCCTCCCAACAGATTCAAATCCCTCGTTAAGCCGTGGAATTTTGCCATGTGTTGTTTTTTCATGGACTAGCAAGATGCAGTGCATTGCGGAACATCAAGATGCATTTTTTACAAACTCCGCATGCATGCAAGGGATAATTAATGTCCTCCTTTGCTAGTACCACGAGGCAAACACCATTAATATTGCATCGATTAGTGTTAGTGGCCTTGTATATCTGCAAATTGTAATTTTGATAGTGGCCCTTGTATATAAAAATGGAGGAGAAATATGAGAGATGAGGTGAGGAGGTGGGGGCGTGGTGCCGTGGTGGTGATGATGGTGGATTAGGCGGAGGCATGGGGATGGGCAGCGCATTATGTCTAGGTTTGTATCTCTCTCACACACACCCACGTAGGTGGGGGCGATGCCTGAAGAGAAGGGTGCACGCCAGCACTTATCTCCGTCTCTTTCCCAACCACACCAGCGTGGGTACAGCGGTGGAGCTCATTTCTGTCTGAAAAAGGCAGCCCACGTGGTAATTTGCACGATGTCTTGGTTGTCCACTTGGTGGAGGAGGATCGTCTACCACAGGTGAACAAACAAATTGCGACTTGGCGTTATGTTAAACTAAAAAAGAGGCAAACCATGTGGGGCCTACCTTAGAGGCAAGGCTCTATACTGCTGGAGTACTTTTGATGTGTCCGTCCTTTCGTAGAACAAGGAGAAACTTGCTTAGTCGCGTCTCCCCTCCCAGGCGCGGTGGCTCGCAGGATGAGGTGAAGCTTACTACTACATGCGCCTTCGCCCGCTCCCTCGCCCGCAGCTTGATGGCTCATGACACGAGGAGAAAATTTTACTACTCCCTCCGTTTACTCCTCGTCCCTACCTCGTACTTTGGTTAGTACTCCCTCTATTTACTTATACAAGGCCACTATAAAAAATACATTTTGCATCTATACAAGGCCACAAATAATGTCGAGACAAAAGTTACTACTCCCTCCTTTCGAGTTTATGGCTCAATTTCAAAATCTCTCCAACCAAGGTGAGCGGTGAGTGGTGAATTAATTTAAGTAGTTTGCACAAGTAATTAATGCATTTCGTTTTTCTCAAGTTATGTTTACCGAGGCATTAATTAGAACGAATGCATGAATGACCACTAAATTTCCATGAACTTGTGCATGCATTGGTTAGTTTCCTCTTGACACTGCTTGCGTCGGGTGATCTAATGCCTCGAAATCCAACATGTAATGGTACTACTACTAGTATAGTAGAATTGAGACTTATCAAGCGGAGCGAATGTTTTTAGATGAGCCCTATAAACCCTAGTGAGTGCGTTACTCCGTAAAACAGATTTTCCAAAACTAAGTCGCTCCCTTTCATGAATTCTGTAGTATACTCCTCCGTCAGCGCTCCCTTTCATGAATTCTGTACTTCACATGCGCCGACATGTGGGACATATAACTGGCAGGTCAGCGTGTCAAGCACCAAATAACAGTGATGCGAGCAACAGCGGGGCGCACCCCACTTCGTCACCGGCCTGTAGTAGTAATGAGCAATGAGGCGTCAAATCACAATGCCGCACCTTCCCAGACAGACGAAGCAACCATTATTTCACACCGGTTCGCCGTCATCTCAAACCACGTACTAGTATTGCTTTGCCTCAAGAGGACACCGCGCATCGCCTTGGTACATCATGATACATGGGACGCTTGATAGAGCCATGCTCCCTTGATCGCTCGGTAAAATCACCTCATTTTACTATACTTCCTCCGTATCGGTTTACTACATGGCATGCCGTCGTTCTAGGTTGAGAATTTAGCGGCTATATATGTGATGAATAGTACTCTAGCCTTTAAAAAATGTATACTTTTATGCAGTAGTACAATCGATGGATTAGCCATGGAGCAAAAATTGAAATTAAAAAAGGTGGTACATATAGAGGCGCTAAATGCCAAATTATGCATATAGTACTATTAAAAAAGCTAGTAAATCGTGCTTAATTGGGGTGCTAAATTCTATTAAAGAAATACTAGTAGTATGTACATACTAAAAAGAGTTAAAATAACGAGAAGAAACATAACATAGTTACTGTTGGGGCTCAACACAACACACCCCTCAAATTAAACTAAGCACACCTGAAATTAAACTATGCAACTAATCCGGTGACCCTTGCATTAGAAGTTTAGAACCACCATGAGCAGCGACTGCCACCTTACTCGGGTCCTCGTCCATGTCCTCGACTTAGTCCTTGTCCCTCTTCCTCTTGGCGATACTTCTTTGCTTGAACACTTTTGCTTGCTGTTGCTCTTCATCCAACCCTTGTAGATATTAAACAAAGGTAGCCATCCATTGCAGCGTAGTGGATGTGGTCTATATCTAGTACATTCCGCTGCCATGCATGCGATGAAAGCGATGTAATGAGGTTTCTCCGGTTCTGGTCGAAGGATGAACCATGGCTCTGCCGAGTCAGCGTGAAGAGGCTGACGAGAGGGCACCGGCCGATTCTTACGGAGGTCGAAGGGTTGCCTACTTGAGGCCTATCGACCCAGGACTTTCTGTCGTTCTTAAAGTCTCTGATATGAATTTCACTGTTTTGTCCTTGAGGAAGTTCTTAAAATCCTGGCACTCAACGTCGGCATGGCATATGTGGTAGACCAAGCAAGCGTTATGTACGCAAACCTGGATCACGGCGGGCTTCTTCCTCTCTTAGTCCTTTAGATCCTTCTCTCGTCCCACGTGGTGTACTCAACATCTAGCCTAGCAACCCACTCATCATGTGAGTTTTTGAACATGCGTCGAAGGCGAAAGGCATCCTTTCACCTTCGCGGAAATACGGGTGTAGATGACGTCGAACTCATCGCTTTGTGATGGTTCTAACCTTGTACTCACCGCCGATCGGGGAGATTTGGGGCGCCATGGATTTGGGAGGAGGTTAGGATTAGTGGAACTGCCGTAATGTGAATGGGCGGGACGACTAGGAAGCGAACCGCCGTAGTATTAAAGGCGTCGTGAGGGGCGAGTAGGAAGCGAACTGCCAGCGTCTGTCGAACAGCAGGGTAGTGGCTTTCCATTCTCCCATGATCTGGGCTTCGAGAGCCCTTGGATCTGAATCGAGCGGTTGCATGGCGTGATTCTAGACCTATGGGTGAATATCCTATCACGGAGGTTATTACGCAAATTTTCAGCAACTTAGCATGCGACCGTTTGATCTCAGATCCAAGGGCTGCGATAGCCGTATCATGGTCGTTCCTACGACCATCAGCGTGCTTACTGGGCAGCGCCCTTGGAGATTTAACACGGTGTGTTAGGCTATCGATGTTGGCATGTCATACATAGTCATCCTTAGTCACTCATACTACAACAAGGTTGGCTATAAGTGTATTTTTTACTCCTCTATCTCTTTCTTACGTACTCCTCCGTCCCATAATATAAGAACGTTTTTGACACTAGTGTAGTGTCAAAAGCGTTCTATATAATGGGACATAAAATACTAGTATTATTGCATTTGCCAAGGTGACCTCTTCCAATGAAATGGTGTTGCTAAGTTTGCTTCATTTAATTAGCTATAGACTCAAAATTGTCTTTTCACCTAGGTACAGCGCTTAGCACGTTTCTTCCTTGGGTCACCAAACTAGTCTCTCTCTTCTTGATTAACTTGCCACATCGGACTTTATGCCTATGTGGCAAGCTTAAGCTTATGTAGAAGAGCAAGTAAGTACAATAGTCGCCTTACATGGCATTTTGCATATGTGGAGGAAGAGAGGCAAGGAAAAAGTGGAGAAGTGGGCTCTCATGCAAGAGCCAGCCTCTACTACTACATGGTGGAGCATTGGGAGAACACACATATGGAGGTGGTCAGGAATCGGGAGACTCAAGCGGTCGTGGCGCCCATGATTAAAATGATAATGCAGAAGTCAAATCACGGGGCCCCACATGTCCAGTGATAACTCATTTGTCAAATCACACAGCCCTCGTTTGCGGCAGCCTACTCCCTCGTCTTCTCGCGTCTCTGTCGAACCGACTAGGCGGAACTGCCCGCCTACCGCGCAGGAAAATCCCGCCCTCGACTTTTAAATACAACTACTCCCTCCGTCTAGGTGAGTAAGTCATCTTCTGAAAACCAAATAATCCCAAAATACTAAGGTAGCGGTGCATTAACTTCTACCTCGTTTCTGTTAGTCAAATGGATGACCTAGAACTACATGCAGAGCCCTATAAGCGAGACTCCCACAAATAAAAAACCAAGGCGGAGGGTAGTTCATGCGTATCTTTTTAGATCAATATAGTCGGGATTCACCAAGGAGCAAAACCAAGTGGTAGGCTGCTCACTGTCGTGTTGGCGTAGAAACTCAGCGAGGTCGATCCGCTGCGAAATGGCGACACATAACAGGGACCCCTTTGGCGGACATGTGGCTCATCCACCGTCTTGTTCCCGTGCGATGCACCAAATTACAGTTGAGCAGCGGTTGGAATTGGAGGCACCCGGTTGTAGCACCGCTGATAGTAGAAAATGGCGATGAGGGTCAAATCACAAAGCCCCACCTTTCCGCATTAATTTGGACAGACGAAGCAACCATCATTTCACTCTAGCGCACAAGGCATAAAGAAAAGAAAACAATGATCGTCGGCAGCTACCTAGGGCACCCTAGGGTAGGGGTCTCCACTCGAGATCCTTTTTTTAAAGCGCCTCCACTACAAATTGGCTTCTCCTCGTCCTCTTGAAGAAAACCGATGATGAGTGCGGCGGTAGGGTTTGTAGGAGTACTACGACGTGAGGGCCATGTCGTAATAAGCGGGTTTGATCGGCGCCTTAAATATGTGTGGGCGCTTGGTTTCACGGGAACAAGGCAGCATTTTGGGTTCGGGGACGGTGGAGATATATGCGTACAAAAATTGTGGGCGTAGGTTTGACGAAAGGCAATGATGCATGGGCCCTGCATTTTGATATACCGGGGCAGCGTGAAATTTGCTACTCTACTCAAAACTAGTAAGGTACACATGTATTGAGCAGCATGAGATTTGAAACCAAATTATGAATAAATACACACTATAGCATGTAAAGCTTTGAGTCATATATGCATGATGTAGATGTTAGTTTAGTTCTTATAGTTCATCTCATTCAAAATCAATTAGTTTTATAAAAATGTTAAGATTCATGGGGTTGTGCATTGTAAATCATAAAGTAAAAAACAAATAATGGCAATTCATTTAGAAAAAATAATCAATTATGATCTGAAGATTCTAGAACAAAGGAGAAGTGCTTGTGTTTTGAGGTTTGTGCATTATGCTTAAGTTCAACCATGGAGTCTTCTAAATTGTACATGTGGCAGATCTGGTGGAATGTTGATGATATCCAACGCCCGGTAGTGCTCGGATTTGCCCATCTACTGCCTTTGTCGGGTTAGCTTCATCCAGCGACCATCTTTCAAAGTTATTGGCACACTATATAGTTCTTGTGCCATAGTTGCATGTTTTGGAAAAAAGCTACTAGTGGGTTGTACTATCTATTTAGGAATAGAAGATGTATACATGGAAGTTGTAGGGAAAGAGATGACATGGAGGATCTCAATTCCTATGGTAGGGATTGGAAAAGAGATGTCATTTGGTTCACATCATAGGAACTTTTCTATTGAATCTAGAGATGACATGTATCTCAAGTCCTATGAGGAGGATTAGTAAAGAGATGTAATTTGGTTCATATCATAGGAACTTTTCTATTGAATATACACTAATGTTTATTTTCCTTTGAAATTAAGGGAGTATAGGAATCCATTCATATGAACCAAGTGGCTCTAAAGCTATAGAAATGATATCATGTTTATTTCCTTTGAAATGTAGAGTATATGAATCTATTCCTATGAACCAATTGGCTCTAAAGGAAAAAAAATCCTATAAAATCATATCATATAGAGTTCCTATGATATTCCTCGACACTAAAGGATGATTGAAATTGCTGCGGGTGATACGATGGTCTTTCTTTGTAGACTCCTCACCCATCTTTATAGTTACCTCTCGAAGATGAATGAAATGATATATCTAGAATTATTCTACATGTGCAATTTGGTACCGGCTTCGGTAAAAGTTTGCGAGTTCTAATTTTCAATAAAGCTATACCTTTGCATTTGAGACGGAGGAGCATCGGCGGTTGCTAACACTCACGTGGAAGATTTGTGTGTAGGAGGTGGCTGTTACATTAAATGACATGGCAAAACGACCTTTGTCGGATGCCGATCTAGCGGTTCTTCTGGCGTTAAATCGGGAAAAGGCTTATGGCGAGCGTTTGTCGGATAATGATTTACGGACACATGCATTGCATTGATCGTGCCCCTCTCTCTCACGTACCGCACCCTCACAGTCACAACTCTCCGAGTCCTCTCATGAGACTTCGCCCGTGGCACCATCGTCTATCTGCGGGTGGGCGTCACGCACATATGTGCTCTTCACCCTACCCTCGAACTTCTAAAAAACAAAAGGCGGCGGGCACATTTTATTTTAGCTCACCGTCACACACTTATATTATTACTCTTGCGTGAGCGTTCTTTGGGCATAGTATATATTGTACTCTCACGAAGAAGCGGTGCCGCATACGCACTAGTTCTCTCTCACCCACTCGGGTACACGTGGGGCGCATTTTTTAAGCGGTACAACAAAATCACTCCACTATATATAAGCAGGGAGCCTTAGCGCGCTTTACTAGGAGTTCCTCTCGTTCACTCTCTCATGCTCTCGGATCTAAGCAAGACATAGGTGGCCACACTCTCTCTCTCGCTCACGGCTGGTCACAAATCCGGCGGACAACCTCGACAGGCGGGGGTGTAGGTGCATCGTTCACTTGTCGTCGTGGCGAGGAGAGACCAACGGCTGCCAGCGTCCCGATCGGCGGCCGTGCCGTTCTCTCAGAGGCGCCCGGCTCGGGAGGGCCTCGACCCTTCTTCCTCCCTCACGGTATTGTGGCCAAGATCGGCCTCGGCGCCGTCTTTGCCACATGTCGGCGACCCTCGGTATATATTCCTTGAAACCTGCCTTGCTCTACTGCTAGCTCTTCCCCCGTGTGGATCCTTTTCTACTTCCGTCCGCTGTTCCAAAGCCACCTAGACTTCTACTATTATTAGAAGTAAAGCTAGTTCATCTGATCAACTCAAAGCGTTGGTTCAAACAGGGAAGAAAGTGGGAAAGTTGTAGCATGAATCTAGGACTTGGTTCTAAGAGGAAGCAGGGAAAGTAGTAATATCTTTCCTTTGTTTAAATAACCGTATTTCGTATTTGCATAAACAGGGATGTACTGTCTCCATATCGTTTGGGATGTCTCTCTCGTATCGTTTCTATCCAGCGCAATCAAAGCACACACCTCGGTTATAGTACAACTGCATAAAATGAGATGGCTATCCCTTGTTGCCGTCGTCTAACCTCCGTCTTCAAGGTATCCCTACATTGGTAGTAACTAAGGTAAAATGACCAGCATAATCTAGAAGCTGATTAAATGCGTTTTACTTCACGATTGCGATGCAGGGATGACGAAAACAACTGCATCCTAGTCCGAATGCACTTTCTACAGTTCATCCATGGACCGAGGACTAGCAGCGCGGCTGCGGCGGTTTTTGGACAGGTCTTGCGGACAAGAGGCATTGTGGTCTGCTTATTTCTGCAAATAGCGGTGCTTAAATTTAGTGGAATGCACAAAATTTCACCTGGTCGATTACTTTGCATGGTTAACTTCAGCATTCGATTGAGACCACAATTATAATTGGTTATTACGGAATGAGAGAACCTAACCTGGATGGTGGCAACAAGAAAAACCAGAGTGAACTCCGAGGAAATTTAAGCCTGCCGGAATGCTTTGCTCGGAAGAAGCCTTGCTTGTTTTTCCTGATTTGTAAACCTTCTCACAACTTTGTCTTTTGCTGTGAACTAGTATATGTTTGTTATGTTCTATGAATCATTGAGATGTATAAAACTGCTTAACTTATGCTTTTCAAGATTTTTATGAAGGCAGAGTTTAATGTGAGTGTTCCACATGGCGCTGGACTAGCGTTGAGCATTTGGAATTTATTACATTGTGGCCTCAATTATTTGCATGAACCCTTGTAACAAGATACATAGTTGCTTATATGATTCACGGGCACACAAAAGTAGCGGCGGTTCCATGAAGGCGAATTCAAGCAGTACTAGCCCGGAGGAAGTCGATATGAGCAAGGTTCGGATAATTAGACACAATCAAACTACTATTAAACACTAGCTGGGGCAACTATTTCATGCCTCGATCTAATTTGGGCTGGACACAAGGCGGACCTTGCCATGAACATCATCGAGGGCGTCCGCATAACTCAATCCTGTGAACCTTCATGAAGACAACCTTGTGGCCTTGCCAGCGATAAACTTGTTTGTGGAGGCATGCCACGTCATCTTCTGCGTAAGCTTGACAAAACGATATGCCTCACAAGCGAAGGAGTAGCTTTGAACTTCTTGTGCTTGATTACACCACGGACAACCGCTGACAAGAGTGAGGCTGGAATACACCTCTTCATTGGTATAACCGCAAATGGCTTCGAGGATCCAACAGCCTAAGAACTCTATTTTTCCGGTGTGTATATTCAGGTCGTCCGCCTCATAGCGAGTGACATGCACAACCACACAATCCTTATGCGCATCAGGGCTCTAATTGAAGCGAAACAAATTCTGAATTACTTTTCATTATAAGAACACAAGTTATTTAAACCACTATGTATAGCATGGCATCGAAGCTAATAAAATTTTGCATTATTAATCACCACATACTTCCTTTTCTAAAAAATCACCACATACTTAGATGAAAAACCACAATCGAGATTGGCAAAGAGAAATCACCTTGGGCAGCTCGGTGGGGGGGGGACACATCCTCGAAAACTGCTCCTGCAGTGCCACGAGGCTGTAACCTCAAGCAGGCGTTGACCATCTCGGATTAGTGGCCGTGGCGTATCTAGGAGTCGCCTCGGTGGTTGCCTCCATCTTCTTGGAGCTCTCTGTCTCGTGGGGATCAGCCTCCGCGTCTGCTCCAATATCGGAGATCTTTGCACGGTTCTCCTTGGTCCATCATGGCCAGCGAATACTAGGAGACCCTTTGAAAGGAAAACACAATCGCAATGACAATGAAACAAAAAGAGAGTGAGGATCGGTTACTACTTTGCAAAAGTTCTTTTTTCTCTGAGCGAAAATATACCAACATCACGGATCCGCTTACCTTCCCTTCGTTGGGAGAGAAAACGTTGGCGGATCTGAGTGTTGCCTTTCTTGAAGGCGGTGAGAGAGGGATTCAGCGAAGAGTGAAATGATGGTTGCCCGTCCGTCAAACTTAGACTGCGGGGAGGTGGGGTTTTGTGATCTGACGGCTCGTTCTTGCCTTCTGACGGGTGACTCTCCTTTGCATCTGCCTTCTAATTTGGTGGATGGCATTTGGGCCCTTGTGCTGCATGGCCCGCATGTCGGTGAACAAAAGTATAATGGCATTGATGAGAGAGCGTTTCAATGACCTAGGAGGAGCAGAGCGGTAGAGTGTCTCCACTGTACTAGTAGTAATTGTTTTACGGGTAGCTGTAGAGTGTCTCCTTTGTACTAGTAGTAATGTTTCTCTAGGCGCTACCCACACACCAAACCGCCCCCCCTCCCCCCAAAAATCATGGGTGCTCTTCTTCCTCCTCGCTCCCACCCACCTCAAGTCAGCTCGCTCCCTCGTACCCCAAATTCCTCACCTCACTCCTCTGAAAAACCCAGCTCCCTTCTTCCTCCTCCCTCGAGAAAACCCCAGCTCCCTTCTTCTTCGCTTTCGCTTTACAACTAGGCTCGTCATTCATTACTCTGCTCAAATCCGTGGCGCGACAGCCCTCGAGGAAAATGGGTCGGTGACCCAGCGCCAAGAAGATGAGGCTCCCACCCAGTGGCGATGCTGTTGTAGATCCCGCACCCGTCGGCAGCCGGGAGAAGCGGCGACCCGCCCCACGGATCCGGGAACCCGTAGAATCTCGGGTGGACCGCATCAGCGATCTCCGGGCGCCATCCTTGGGGAGATCATCTCGCTTCTCCCCACCAAGGATTGCTGCCGCACTTAAGTCCTCTCAATTCGGTGGCGCCCTCTATGGCGCCGTGCCCTTAATCTCATTGTCGTCATTATCTCTCTTCAATGATTTTGAAATCCCAGAGCCATCATCTCCTCCCACGAGGGCTCCGTTCAAAGCCTCTGCATCCCGTCATGCTACGAGCAAGCATACCATGCCCTGCACGGTGGGCCTTTGGCTGAAATCCCACAATTCACAGAACTACAGTTGCTTGAGTTCTACTATTCCCTGAAATCACATACCACATACGAGCGCCATGAACTTGTGCCCTCGGCACGATGTCCATCTCGCGGTTTCCTCCTCTCTCCACACGCCACCTTTGCGTTGTGCTACCTACGAGACAATCTGGTACTAAACCTTGACTCCCATTTCTCAAGAAACTTTCACTTGTGCGGGTTCGTATATCGGAGGCCTCATTGCACATCATCATCCACTCCAGTTGCCTGCGTTGGAGTGCTTGGTGCTGTTTTCACAGATTAGAATCGGTTGTCTCCAAATAAAATCGCCTAACCTTGTAAATTGGAATTTCTTTTGCGGAAGGCAGCTCATCATCAAGATGCCCCTTCACTTCAAGGTTGATCCTTGATTCTAGTTATTCACCGTTGCAAATAACCGTCCTCTCTGCGCCTAAAGCTGGAGACCTTGGGTGTAATACATGATCTCTGTGCTCATTTCAATATGGTGTTTGGCTCCACAGTTCTTGGTACTTTATATTATCATCTACACTTGTAACCATAAGCTGCATTTTAAATTTCTGCACATAATTTATATATCATCTTGGAGTACACATTTTGTACTAATATTATGTTCTATGCTCAATGAAGAGTTTCTCCATGGATGGCCTATCAATGGTGCTGGATTCTGTCAAGATCTTATATATCCAAATGAATAGTTTTGATCTGAACAAGATTATTGGCTTGCTGCAATGCTTTCCATGTCGGAGAAGTTGTATATAAAGGTGATAATTTCACGCACATTGGAAGCCGCATATAGTGTACTAGAATTAACCGTTCAGTTGTTGCTCTTCGACACTCTTCTTTTAGACCTTAAGCTGTTTTCAATCTTCATGTCTATTTAGGCAGCAGGGCGGGGTAAGAAAGTTATAACCAATCGGTGGATTTGTAAGCATCGGGATTTTCTCACTTCTCATGAGATTCGATTGAAGACAATAACGCTAGAGCGATATGTAGCCAACCGTGCAAACACAAGATTTGTCACATTCTTCTGCTGAATCGAGGTTACTATTGTCCATCGGGCTTAAGTTTATCGGCAGCATGGTTTTGTGGATGGGTATGTCGAAGAGCAAAAAAGGAGTTTCAGGTGGGCAAAAGAGCTTACGAGCGTGTCGGGCTTCTATTTACAACATATTGTGGTCATAATCCAGTAAATTTTACGACCGGGATGTTCATTCTATGGACTGACCGATCCATTTGTTGTATTGCCGAAAGCAGTCTTTGAGTTAGATGTTGTTGCCCTTTTCAATCTGGGTTTTTTGTAAACTGATGAACAATCAACCCTCGTGCTTTTATACAGTTTGTAAGCTGGAGTTAGATGTTCCTGCCCTTTTCAACTCATTTGTGTTGTCATATTTTCTTTGAAACAAGGCAAATGGCTTGCCATTCGTTTAATTTAGAGTGAAATATTGTAACAAATCACAACCAAGAAATAACATCACTCCGCTGGCTGCTTGAGCTCATTGTGCATTCTGAAGCCAAGTGATTAGCCCCACCAGCACCCACAAACTTATTTCCAACTAGCACATCAAATGGGCTGTAAATTTTCATAGGAAAGGCTGCATGACCGTGTGATTTGGATTCGACATTTGGGACCCGCGAGAAATAGCCTATCCAAGGTGGTGTCGACTTACTAGCCGGATCAACAAGCGATTCTGCCTACCAGCCGTTGGATTGACATCCAACATCTGTCGTGTATCTTCTATCTCTTGTCTTCTTCTTCCTCCGGCCGCCAAACCAAACCACCCGTCGGCTCGCTGCTCCCGCCTCCATGGCTGGCTCGCCTCGCCCGCCCTACCGTATGTACCCTCCAACGTTGGCCAGTCCTCCTCTATTCCCCACCGTCCTGTTATTCTCCGGCGTCAGCCCCAACACGCACCGTGCGAACGATCAACCCTCGTACTCCCCTCCGCTGCGGTTGGACGGCGCATCTTCAGCGGCTCTGTTCGTTCCGTATGAGGCCTCGCCGTCGTCCTCCCTATGCGGCCTTGGTTCGCTCGCGTCTTGCGATGCGCCGCCCTCTTGCGTTGTCAGCGTCGTCAACAACCAAGAGGAACAAGGAGATATTATGCGTGGAAGGATGGCGGTGAGGACCCACCAGCGTCATGGCGATGCATAAGCAAGTGCCTCTATAGTACAAGCCCAAAATTATGGTTCCTCCTAATGGTTGGACATCGGGGCTCACGCCATTGTCAACGTAGTCAATAAGCAGAGAATTACACTACTGGCGGTGACACGGGGACCCGACAAGTCGCGCGATTTTTTGGAACAAGCGGTTGTTATTTATACTAGTTTTAGCGACGGATCAGGGTAACAACGGGGCTGTCTGCGAGGGTTTGTGGCCCGTCTAGCCAGGGTTTTTTGTGTTTACCATCATGAGCCCAGTTGTGTTTTTCTTGCTGAAAATGGCTAGCCAGTTCTATTTTTAAAAAATACCCAAACAAGGCCTACTTGCTTTATCGGCCTATTGGTGCAAATCTTTCAAGGCGATGAGAGTTTCATTGGTTTGCCCAGAAATAGCCTATACTTTTTAAAACACATCAAACCAGAATTAGTTTCAATTTTTTTCATTACAAGATCTTAAATTCCATTGATTTTTATGCGTGGACAATTATTTGGATTTTATATTTATATAAATTATTTTTCAAAATAGTTTGAATGTGAATCGATATTTCTGGATTAAAAACAGTTGACCTTTTGAAATATGCAAAATTTAGTATACTTTTTAACCGTGGCCACAATATGGGGTGTAATGCTAACAAAAGAAGATGGGCTCCAAAAACCTTAAGAATTAGCAAATGGGCTGTACATTATTAGAAATAATGGCGCAGATGGGATGTATCTGTTTTTCACAGATTTGAGGCTGACTTGTCGCCTACTAAAGGTTGCGTATGCTTTCATAAAAAAGGTTGGCCTTTGCATAGCGCCCTGTCAACTTAGTCAACACGAGGCGATGGCATTGGATGTCCATCCAACGGGTGTCATCTTCTTCAATCTCTGCTCTTCATGCTCGGCCGCTCAAACAAGCGTCGGTAGGGACTGCTGCTCCCTCCTCCGGTGACCGGCTATCTGTCGCGCAGGCCTCCTGACCCCACCGTACTCCCATCGCTGGCCTAGCCATCCCTCTACTCACCCACACATGTTGTTATTCTCCGGCGACAATGACGAACGAGTAAACCCTCGTACTCCTCGGCGTGGGAAACAAGCTGCGGTATTCCACGGCTCGTTTCGTTCCTTCCTAGGCCTCGCCGTCGTCCACATACTGGTGCTCTCGGCGTGGCCTGGTCGCGTGGTCAATGAGCGACATCCATAGGAAGTGGATTTATGCGTGGAGAGGTGACAACTGGGTCCTGACGCATGCAGAAATGCCTCCTTATTACGCGCAAAATAATGATTCCTCCACACGACAGCTAGGACCCACAAGAAGGGCCTCGTATTTCCGCGGCGTTCCCTCTGGCGACGAGTCGGACCCACCAGCTATATCTTCGCGCAAGGAAGTGCCTCCTTATTACGCAAAAAAATGAATACCCCACTGGTGTGACCCACCATATTGTTGGGCTGACTTGTCGGCCTACTAAGTTGGCGAGACGGAGGGCTTTGTCAACTTAGTCAATACTCGATGACCGTATGATGTCCATCCAACGACCATAGTGCTTCTTCAACCTCTGGTCTTCTTGCTCCTAGCCGCCCAAAGCGGCGCGGTAGTCGTGCCTTTGCTCCTACCTCCCGTGGCCCGGCTCCGCGTCGTCCCTTCCTAGGCCTCGCCGTCGTCCACGCCATTGGTGCTCTCGGTAGCGGCGTGTTCAATGTGGTCAATGACCGACTTCCATCGGAAGAAGTCTTTGTCGTGGAGAGGTGACAGCTGGGTCCCACGGCGGCCCCTTGGAAGTGCCTCCTTATTATCGGGAAAATAATTATTCCTCCACGGACAGCGGGGACCCAGCGGGCGGACCAACTAGTGTTTTGACAAAAATCGTTTCCCCATTGCTGCTAGGACCCACGGACGGGCCGTATTTTGCAAAAAATGTTCCCCAGCTTGTCTTTCGGAACCACAAAGTGCCTCCTTATTACGCACATAAAAATGAATACTCCCCGGCTAGCTGGGACCCACCTTGGTGGGAGGCTGTCTTAATGGGCCTACTAAGTTGGCAGGGGACGAAGGGCTTTCTCAACTTAGTCAATATGAGCGATTCTAGCTCGATGACCATCGATGTCCATCCAATGGCCGTAGTGCTTCTTCAACCTCTGGTCTTCTTGCTCCGGCCGCCCAAAGCAGCGTCGGTCGTGCCGCATGCTCACGCCTCCCGTGCGGTGTCTTTGCCATGGAGGCTCACTGAGCCCCTACTATTCTCACGCTTCTTGAGGCCACGGCGGCGGCAGCCTCTCACCACAGCCGAACAGTGAACCCTCGTACTCCTCTTGGCCGGGCTTCCTACGCGCGTCTTCCCGGCTCCGTGTCGTCCCCTTCCTAGGCCTCGTCGTCCTCCACCACCGTGGTGCTCTCCGCCGCAGGCGTGATCAACGTGGTCAAGGAACGACTTCCATCGGAAGAGTACTATATGTGGAGAGGCTGACAGATGGGTCCATGGCCATAGCCCAGTTTTTTTGTGATTTGCCAAGTAAGTCGCTTTGTCGGTCTGTTGGGCTGCAAATCTTTCAAAACGAGGAGAGCTTTCATTGGCTGGCGAGAAAATAGCCCATCGGTAATGAGAAATGGGATGTACATTTTTAAAACACATCAAACCGGCAATTAGTTTCAAATATTTTTTTTCATTTCAAGATTTTAAATTACATTAATTTTTATGCATGGAGAATTTGTTGGATTTTATATTGATATACATTTATTTTTTAAATCAGTTTGAATATGAGTCAAAATTTCGGGATTAAAAACAGTTTGGACCGCTTTTGAAATATGCAAAATTCGTATAATTTTTAACCGTGGCCACAATATGGGCTGTAATGCTAACAAAAATAATATGGGCTCCAAAAAAACCTTAAGAATTAGCAAATGGTCGTAAATTATTAGAAATAATGGCAGATGGGCTGTATGTTGTTTTCCACAGATTTGAGGCTTTCCTAAAAAAGGTTGGCCTAGCGGTGGCGGTTGGATGTCCATCCAGCGGCCGTCGTCTTTTCAATCTCTGCTCTTCCTGCTCGGCCGCTCAAACAAGCGCCAGCGGACTACTGCTCCCTCCTCCCCTGGCCGGCTGTGCTGCCTTTGCATGAAACCTCACCGCCCACCGTACTCCCATCGATGGCCTAGCCATCCCTCTACTCACCCACACTGTTTGTTATTCTCCGGCAGCGGCGGGGCGAACGATAAACCCTCGTCAGGTCGTACTCCCCATCAGCGTGGGGAAACAACTGCGAGTCTTCCCTGCCTCCGTGTCATCCCTTCTTAGGCCTCACCGTGCGTCCACTACCGTGGTGCTCTCGGTGGCGTGGTGTGGTCGGCGACCGACTTCCATCGGAAGAGTACTATGCGTGGGAGGCGGCGGTGGGTCCATGGCGCAGCAAGGAAGTGCCTCCTTATTCAGCGCAAAATAATTATTCCTCCACGACGGCGGGGACCCACCGTCAGAGGCCACCGTATTCGCGGCGTTTCCCCACGCTGCTGGGACCCTGAGCTACACCTTGCCCGCAAGGAAGTGCGTCGGGCAAAAGCGATTCGCCCCACATTGCTGGGACCCTGGCTACATCTTCGCCGCAAGGAAGTGCGTCCGGGCAAAAATGATTCACCGGCTGAATCTTTGGGACCCACGATTACATCTTCGCGAGCAAGGAAGTGCACGGCCGGTCGGGACCCACAGCCGAAGCGTCGTGGCGTTGTCATTACGGTCGCGAGCGTGTATGTAGATATATCTTTGGTGGATGTAAGCAGCGCGATGTAAGTAGTAAGTAGCGCGCCGTAGCATCTACACATCGTCGGCGGCGAGGGTGCAAGAAAGAAAATCGTCCGCGTATGTACATGCTGGTGAGGTCTCGAGCGCCTACTCGGCGCATCGTCTGGCGAGGGCTCGTGTACATGGCTAGGTCGGAGCGAAGAAACAGCGTCGTCGTCGTGTTCATGGGAGGCAATGGAATCGTCGTGTTCATGGGAGACAGCAGGAATCGTCGTTTTCATCGGGAGAACAGCAAGCGTGGGAGCCAACCGGCTGGTCGGAGCGGAATGTGTGGTCGTGTTCATCGGGAGGCTTGGGCCGGAACAAGCGATGAAGCGAGGCTGGCGTACCGCGAGAATGGAGAAAGCGGACCTCCTACGTTTGGAGCAGGGTCTGTTGATCGGGAGGGGTGTGGCGTGCAAAAGCGGAGAAATGGACCTCCTACGGTCGAAGCAGGGGTCTGTTGATCGGGAGGGTGTCGCGTACCGCAAAAGCGGAGAAGCGGACCTCCTACGGTGAAGCAGAGGTCCGTTGATCGGGGAGGTGTGGCGTGCCGCCAAAGCAGACGAAAGCGGACCTCCTACAGTCAAAGCAGAGTCTGTTCGCCAGGAGGGTGGCGTACCGCAAGCAGGGACTCCATGGGATATTGTTCATCTCCACCGTCGACCTCCTCCGGCCTCCATGGGCTCCTGTTCATCCAGCCTCCACGCGCGCTACTCCACAGCTCTTTGTTCAACCACCCCTCCCACGGGCACCCCTCCACCGTCTCTTGTTCATCCAGCCCTCCACACCACGGGGTCTGTTCAACCACCCCTCCACGGCCACCCCTCCACCGTCTCTGTTCATCAGCCCTCCACACCAAGGTCCTATTCATCGAGCAGCGCCACCGCTCCTGTTCATCAACCCCCCCCATAGCGCTCACTTTGTTCATCAATCGATCGGCTTGATTTAGCAGCGGCGAAAGAATCGCTCCATCGGGTTAAGTTAACGCCATCGATCGATCGCTCGGAGTTCGATGTAGCGTAGCCTGCGGTGCAATCACTTTCGGGTTTAGTTAGAGCCCATACGCCTCGCTCCGGTTCGATTGAGCCGCGCCTACACGCACCTGCAGCAGCGTGCACGAGAAAGCAGCATCGCTCGGCCCCGACCTCCCACAGTAGCGTCAACTCCCGAAATTTTCCTCCCCTTGCTTCTACCATGGTTTTTCCGTCATGGGCCGGCCCAAAAATGTCATGCAGCTGCGTCTCCGGCCCGCCAGGCCGAACAGCCCATTTTACATCATGATTTTTGTCACAGTAAGGAGCCCACCACATCTATGATGATCTGAGTTTGTCACAATTATCTTCATAGAAGTGTCATATGTATGACAGAAAAAAATTCGTTCAGCCCAAAATGTCACGGATGTGTCTTTTTTTTGTAGTGTGACACGTTCCCTCTCGGAACCACGAGCCTTCTTAAGGGAAGCTCCGGTTTGCAAGAAGCTTACACCAAAGCTTGTCCCAATTCGGCCAAAAAAATTACTGCGGCATGTTGGTGCCATGTCATGACTCCATGCCAAGTTTCATGATTTTCAGCCGTGTTTTGGATTTACATGAATTAAAAAACCAAGTTTCTCAATCATTCTGGTCGAGCCACGACACCCAGTCACCAAGATGTTTGAATTTTATTCCCATTTCTTGCATGGGACCTATAAATCCACCCAAAGACACACATGTGATTTTTCAGCAAACTTTGGTGCATTGGAGCATGTGCTTGTAGTTCAAATTTGAATTGTGCACATTAAATGGCCAGAAACTCAATTAATGCATAAAAATGCCAAACAAACCCGGAATAATTACAAATTTAAACACGACACTCTTGTACTAGTTGCATGTTCACTGTACGTAAATGCTCTAGCAATTCAAACACCATCCTTTCCCTCTGTAACACCATTTTGTCTTTCAAAACATAATGAAAAACTCATGTATACCACAAACAGTTTACTAGAAAGAATCGTGTGGGATGCGATATAAAATATCTTGGCGCACCGTCTTGTAAAACTACATTGAAGCTTCATCGTCTATAGTCCACCGCCCGCTTGAACCACACTTTGGCATGTGTTTCTCATGACACCGAGCGAAATTTTTTTGCCACATGAATTATCTATCTCCCGCCCCTCCCTCCTACCAAAAGCCACATTTCCATTGTTCCTCCTTGCTTTCCAAGTTCAAACCTTCCTTGCTGCTTCTTTGGCAGCTCGGCCTCCTCGCTAACAACCCTTCTTCTTGCGGGGCTGCCTCCTCGCGGCTACCCTTCTTATTGCAGATGCCGCCTCCTTCTTTGGCGACCCTTCTTCTTCTGAGCCGCCTCCTGCCCGGTGACCGTTCTTCTTGTTGTGCGGCCTCCTCTTGCATGACCCTTCTTCTTCTTTATGCGGCCTCGTTGGTATGGTGGGTAATCCACACCCCACCCACCATCTTCCTCCTTTCTGTCCCCCATGCCCGACAGCCGGGCGACACCTTCCACGAAATCACTGCCCCCCTCCTCCAATTAAGCGGCGACCACGACCATTTTACCACGCAGTATAACATGGAGTTGGTAGCATCTTTGACCCACATCTTGTGAGCGGGTCGCTATGGCTGCCATGCGTGTCGGCCGCGAGATCTTGGAGGAGCACCTCGTCTTTGAGGCCCTTTATCGACACGCCGCGCGGTTGTCTACTAAAATACTGTTAGTGATGTTTCTCGAGGCCACCGCCCGATGCCTAGTGATTTGTCCTCTCTAATGTTAATATGCAATTGTGGAATTGTTCTAGGGCAGGGGTCCCACAGACTTGCTGCACTGCGGCTCTGCGGCCTGGCGTGGCTCAAGTTGTGTGAGTCAGACTCATCTTCATCGGCGCAAGACTCGGGGCCAAGCCTCATGAAATGACGACACAAGACTTCCTCAAGCGGCCTCGCCCGGGTGGGCTCGAAGAGGCGGAGGAAGATCAAGGCAGCGGTACCTTGCGAGGTGCTCGTGGCATAAGCCATGAGCCGGTCGAGACGGTAGGCGCCCGGCCGGCGTTGTGTCCTTGTTTCCTCTTTGGTGCAAAGGGGCAAACCGCAGACGTGGAGTGCAGGGCATCGGGAAAAGGTTGCCATTTCGATTACAGCAGACCAAGACCAGCGGCGGCAGGATGGAGGTCACCGTGGAGCCCAAGACAGCGTCATCGCCGATGCTTTTGGCAGAAGACCAACTTTAGTCGAGGATAACATGTACTAGATGTTCCCCTTCAAAATGGCCGTTGTTGGCGCCCTTCCGCTCAATATTTGGGAAGAGGACCGGGGCCTCTATAAATAGAGCTAGCCACCACCATGAGACAGAGAGATCGGATAGAGCCCCTAGCCGGGGAGAGCCCTAGCCACGAGAGAGAGCGTCAGAACTCACCCAGCAGTTCATCGCACCGGCTCAAGAACACTCTCTCGAGTTGTTCTTCCCCTATCTTGTTCATCGTCGATTACACTGGGCAATCCACCACACCACACCTTTGGGTAGGGTATTACACCACCACGGTGGCCGAACCAGTATAAATCTTGTGTCCCGTGTGTTGTTCGCCGTTTTCGGCTTAGATCTCACGGCGATGGACGTGGGTCGGTAGGGAGAGATCTTCGTCGCACCCTAGAGTTGAACCTTAAGGTGCGGAACCCGACATCCGACATTTAGCGCGCCCGGTAGGGGTGCACGGAATCTTTCTTCGCTGCTCGCGTTTGATCTTCGTCGTGTCCATGGCTGACGCTCGTCGGGCTCGCGCCGGGCGTCGGGCTGCTCTCGCCGCCCGTCGCGTCGTGAGCAGCTCCGTCGATGGGTGTCCCGTCGTTCCACAATCGCTGCCGCCAACGCCGCCACCGGCCCGGCGGAGAACGAGCAGCAGACCTCGTCTCTGTATCCTTAGATGCGGTGGTAAGGCCACACCGCCACCCCGTCACTGACCCCGGCCGGTTCATCGTCCCATGCCCATCGCGCCCCCACGGACGCGCATGCCGTGTTGCTCTGGCGCGCGGCTCCTGCACTACCGTCCGTCGGCGACCTCTCGAGGGCTAGCTCGCCCGCATCCCAAGCTTCATCGGCGCCACGAGGGGCTCTCTATGCCGTCCCTCTTGCTGCCTACGCCCTCCGTCCCTCGCAGGAGGCGCCGTCGAGGAAGTGCCTTTACCACCTCCTCCCCAAGAAGGCGCCCTGGCTCCAAGACGCGTGGCCCTAGGACGAGATCCACCGCGTCCGGCACCCGCGCGACAAGAAAGGAGCTGCCAAGAAATCCCTCGTCCCCAAGAAGGTGCACGCGTGCTCCCGGCACCGGTGCGCCACGACCGCATCCCTGCGCCACCGCGTCAAGACCCCGTGGTGCTCCAGGCAGCAGCGCGCGGGAATCCCCGGGAGCAATCCCCGCATCAGCAGAGAGCTCTGGTGGCCACCACAGGCTGCATCGCCTTCACCACCGAGCTGCTGTGATGTCGCTGGCGAGGAAAGTTCAAGCTGACCTGCCCCTCGCTATGGCAGACGCTGCAGGCCAGGAATTCCTACAGCTCTCTGAGCTGGGCATCAAAAGCTTCTGCTTGGGGGCGAAAAGGTCATGGCGGACTGGTTTCCCATGGCACTCAGGGCGGAGCCGCTTTTGGCTCCTGAACTGGCCCTGGCACAATCTCTTCCTGGGATGAGATGTGCACCCTCTTCATCGCCAACTTCCGGGGCACTTTCGCGACCGTCCGCGGCCATGGGTGACTCGCCGCATCAGCGCAACCTTTGGAGAGATCTTGCGAAGTACATCCGGTAGCTTCAGCGCTCGCCTCTAGATTCCCAGGGTGTGAGGAGGCCATCATTTCGGTGTTCTCGATGGCGTCCGCGATATCAAGATGAAGGAGGGCTGGCGATTCATGAAGATCGTATGCGTCCTTTGGAGTTGTTCAACTTTGGTGACCAAGTGCGCCAAGAGGAGGAGGCGCCTTTCCTTCTCGAGCTCCGGCGCAGACCGGAAGGAGAAAAGCCAAGGCCAAGGATGTGAGCGCAAAAGGCAGTTGTGCTGCATAGCAGAATCCGAACACGAAGCTTGGCGAGGACCAGCGGTCGTCCAAAGGCAGCCCGATTACTATATGTACCACGATCTTCACACCCACAACACCGGTGAATGCCAAGAGCTCGGGGCCGTCTTGAGAAGGCCATGTCGGTCAACGTCGGCGCAGCGCGATGGGGCTACGGCGAGGCGAGCAAGAGGTGGAGGGCGTTAGGGGCGACCGTGGCCCTCGCCAAGGGTGGCGTGACCGACCTCACGAGGACGTTGGCGGGACCAGCCTCGCGAGGAGCTTGGAAGATCAGCCTCGTGAGATGCGCCCGCAAAGCAACGTGGGCCTTCCTCCTCTACCACCACCACCGATAAGGAATGAAGACCATCATCGGGCCGAGGGGCTGGGGGCTTCGGAAACCGCGTGCAATCGCTTGCATCTTAGGCGGCGCTCAGGCCCCGACCTCTTGTAGCGCATCTTGGTGTAGTTGCTCATGAGGTGAATGCAGTCCTCCCCAAGCTTGAGGCCCACGCGCCCTCTCGGGGTGGTGCACATCGCCATCACGTTCAGCTCGCTGATCAGCTCAAGTGTCTTGCGGCGGCGGTGTCCTCCCAATGCTACATTCCCCGATCGCCGGCAATGTGCAAGTCACGGGACCCTCGCCGATGGCGAGCAAGACTCGATGTTACGTCGGTCGGGCGTTCAACAATCTCCAAGTGTCATCACGATCGGCTTCAACCAACCAAGCCTTTCTCGGGAGTCAGCAGTGGTTCCCTTTGTCCCGATAGGGCAGGTCCGCCTTCTTGTCACCTTTGGACAGCACAACAACTACCGCACGAGCTCATTGACTTCGACTTCACTCACATTAAGCCTACCGTACAATGCCATCCTCGGGTATCCGTACAGCCAAGTTCATGGCGGTGACTCACCATGGCTAGCGTCCTCAAGATGCGAGTGGCGGGGTCATCCACGGTCCCCTATGAAGAGAAGGATGCGGTGTGCTCTCGGCGCGCCTAACCAAAGCAGCGTCAATCGAGGACCAGGACAGCAAGAGTGAAACCTCCCGGAGTAGCTCCCAAGAAGAAGAAGACATCACGGCTCAAAGCCTCGGGGGCGAGCACCTCGGGCCCACATCCGGACATGCGCCCGTCAAGGCGCCACCCTCCATCGCATAGGAAGGCGCAGCGCCCTCCTCGGGCGAGGCTCGGTGGCTCTCTCTGAGGAGCCACCGACTTTGCCAAGATCATGAGGCGCTTGGGCACCACTGAGGCGTGCTGCGGCACGTTTCCCTCGAAGGCGTAAGGAAAGGGGCCCAACCCTCGAAATCATCACCAAGGTCGCTCGGGAGTTGCAGGGTCGAGAATCATGCGGCGGCAACGCCCTTTGCTGGTGTAGCTCCCCATCCAGGCGAGGATGGCGGTCTGCGTCTGCGTGACTACCGGGCTCAATCGAGTCGCATCTCGGAGTGCCGGCCCTCAGCGGCGTGGGGGCGTTCTTGGCGGGTCCACCGCTGCGGCTACATTCGCATGCCCCGTCTTGCGAACACGGTTTGTTGCCCACCGGCGCTGATGAGAGCATCACAGGAAGCTCAGTGGCCAAGCATCCGCAGCGTTCCTAGGGAGAAGGATATGGACCTCGTGAGCCTTGCCGGACCTCCAGGCCTCCAGGCTCGGGTCGAGGCTCGTGGGATCAACTTCTTCACCCCGCACCAGCTACTCCGACACTTTCGTTACGCAATGGTATCGGGTGACTTCTTTCAAGTTTCGTTTTTAGTGGGGCGCCCCGAGGCCGCATCATTTCCCGGTCGTGTGGGTCCCTCTGCGGCATGTATCCATTTGGCTTATGTCTTACCTTACCTCGTTGGGGCGCCCCTCGGGCTGCATCATCCCGGCAGCTCGGGCCTAACCCGGTGGCGTTGCTTTCTCTGCATCTATCTAAGTTGCTTTGTTTCTTCGTGACTAACCTGCTTGAGATAATCGCCGCTCGATTGAGCACCTACCTTTGGGCCGCTTCGCTCGGCACGGCGGCTTGTGCATGGGTCCGTCCCTCAACACCGACAAATCTGAGTGGTGAGCTGCGGCAGCCCGCATAAGCGCTACCTCGCCTGAGGCCCTCGGTGCCTCAATCACTCCCTCGAAACCAGCGGTGGCCGTAGCAGCGAACTTTTTCCCTCGTGATTGGTGTGCACGGGATCGCGTAAGGAATAGCAGGCGTCATGAGCCCCCTCTCCCTCTCTCTCGTCACGATCCTTCGCCTGCGTTAAAAGGCGTCTGAGCATCGTGACTCATGGGCTCTTCTTGGCTCTCAGCCCACACCTAGCCTTGACCCACACTGCACTTTGTGACCTGTCATACTAGCGTGGTAGAGCTCGCTCGAGGGCAGGACACGAGGATGTAGAGCATGAAGGAAAGTGCAGGGGAAGAGGAGAAGCTCACGAGGGCTGACCAGCCAACACACCCAGCTGCGGCCGCGCAGCCCGGCACCTCGTAGAACTACTCCAAACTTATGAGATAAGTAAGCCCAAAAGCTAAATCAACTCAGCGCCATGCCTGCGCCTAGTGCAGCTCATCTCGGTGGCGTTGCCTAC
Source organism: Aegilops longissima (assembly GCA_021605205.1). Taxonomy (NCBI): domain Eukaryota; kingdom Viridiplantae; phylum Streptophyta; class Magnoliopsida; order Poales; family Poaceae; genus Aegilops; species Aegilops longissima. The sequence goes on from JAHIAM010001627.1 coordinate 27,456, forward strand.
CTTTCTCGCCCAGTGCGGAGGCTGCTTAGGCGCTAAAGGGACATTACGAGCATCGCGACTCGAGGCTCTTCTTGGACCTTGGGCGCTCACCTCCAGCGGCCTTGACCACTACGCCGTGACACAGCATACCTGACGGCTGAAAGCCGCCTAGGGACCGGGACTGTCGGCGTAGAGCACCAAGCCCTCGTGAGGAAAGAAGGGGAGCCAAAGCTGGGGCCGAACGCGCATCTTGCATTGATTCATAATAAGGATATATAATTCACAAAAGGCATGGCGGGCGCTTACATACCCCGCGGTGCTACTCCCTATTCTCGCGGGGAACAAAGGTGACAATCCTAAGGCGTTAACTCGCGTGTCTCGCAGAGCGCCATCATCAACGATGGGCTGTCGTAGCGGCGCCGACCCATCTAGATCGATGGCGCCGGCGGCTGATGTATGCTGCCTGCTCCGGCCTTGGCGTTTCGAGAACTCGTGGCTGTCGTCGCTCATCTCCGGTCACATGAAGCTCGAAGTGGCTGGATTCTCGGTTCCTCGCTGCTACGAGAGCTCTTTGGGGGCGATTGGCCGACCTAGCCCTCGCCACATCGTTACCTCGGCCGCTTTCATGGGGCAGCGCTCAGCCGGCATCCTTCGCGTCGAAGACATTGAAGAACATCAAGGAGGCGCCATCATATTCCAAATAGTGCGAGGCACCCCTGTCCGGCGAACAGGCGATCGCCCCAGCCCAGTCATGAAGACCTTGCGGGAGTGGCGACCGCAACCTCCGCTCCGATCGCAAGAAGCGCTCACGATCGGTGCGCAGCGAGCTCTAAAGACCACTCGGCGGCATGTCAAAAGCGAAGGAGGAGGAAGGCGAATCAGAAGCCGGCGGAGGCATGGCGGCGTGAAGAAGCGGACTCCGGGAAGAGCCCTCGGCATGGGCGCCCGAGGTGGCAATCGCACCGCCATGACTTCGCCCGGCGTCGCCCGTCAGCGTCGTCGGTGTTGCTTTCGGCGACTTCTCCTCGAGGCCCTTGATTGGGCGTACAAGGGCGCGAAACCCGGAGCGGTGGCGCTTCGTACCAAAGTCCTGGCGTCTCCACCATGCGATCCGCGCCCGCGTGATGCGAGAGACGGCGCTTCTTGGCGGAAGGATGAGACCCTCTCGGGGCCTTCCCTTCTCCTCGCGAGAAAACCGGCGGATCGGCGCCATTAGGCGTAAGGTGCAGCAAGGCGAGGAAGAAGAAGAAGGAAAGCGGGAAGAGATGGGTGCAGGGGGCTCGTCCGTCCGTACTTATAGTCCGGAGGCCAACCGTCGGCCTCCACGATCCGAGTAATCATGACCCATTCCAGCATGCGAGGACTTGTCAAGTCGGCGATTGCCCGAGCAGCGTGGGGGAAGCGAGCGCCCGTCAATCAACGCACCTTGGCGCCCGCAACCCCGCGGGCTGATGGGGCCAGCGGCTTCGGCACTGCCCTTTGCTACTCCGCTAAGCCAAGTCGAGGTGCGCCTTGGACCCGGGGAGCTCTTGTCGGTGCAGGAGCAGGGGTCCCCAGACTTGCACACTGCGGCTGCAGCGTGGCTCAAGTGGTGGCCAGTCGGCTCATCTTCATCGGCCGCAAGACTCAAGACCCTCGCGAGGCCAAGCCTCATAGTGCAGACGACACAAGACTTCCTCATGGCGGCCCTCGCCGACAGGCTCGAGCGAGGAGAAGATCAAGGCGAGGGTACCTCGCGAGGTGCTCGTGATGCAAGCCATGAATCCGATCGAGACTAGGCGGCAGCCCGGTAATATTGTAATCCTTGTTTCCTCTTTGGTCCAAAGGGGCAAGCAAACGTGGAGTACCGAGGCATCGAGGGAAAGGTTGCCATTTCAGACAGCGAGACCAAGACCAGCGGGCGGCAGGATGGAGGTCACCGTGGAGCCCAAGGCGGCGTCGCCGCCCGATGCTTTTGGTAGCGAAGACCAACTTTAGTCGGGGATAACCTGTACTAGATGTTTCCCCTTCAAAATGGCGTTGTTGGCGCCTTCTGCTCAATATTTGGGAAGAGGACCGGGGCCTCTATAAATAAAGCTAGCCACCCGTGAGCAGAGAGATCGGATAGAGCCCTAGCAGAGAGGCCCTAGCCAGAGAGAGAGAGAGAGAGAGAGAGAGAGAGCGTCGAACTCACCCAGAAGTTCATCGCACCAGCTCAAGAACACCTCTCGCGAGGTTGTTCTTCCCTATCTTGTTCATCGTCGGTCCCTAAGGCAATCCACCACACCACACCTTTGGGTAGGGTATTACACCACAGAGTGGCCCGAACCGATATAAATCTTGTGCCCTTGTGGTGTTCATCATTTTCAGCTTAGATCTCACGGCGATTAGGCGTGGATTGGTAGGGAGATCTTCGTACGCACCCCGAGTTGAACCTTAAGGTCTCTGGAACCCGACATCCAGGCAACAATCGATGTTCGATTAACTTGATTTGGTCCTCACGAAATGTAATATTGATAAACACTTTGGTCCAACAATTGCTACATTTTTTAGTATTGTTCTCAAGCATTCTTTGTTTTGTTAGCTGTCTTATCTTCTAGTACATGTTTCTATTCTGCAATATGGTCGTACTCGATTAACTATTTTGGTTCATTTGGTGCTGCTGTCCATTTAGCTGTTTGGTTCAGTTACGCAATTTGATTTTCATTTCTTTGTGGGTACAATTTTGTATTGTTATGCATGTGACACCAATGGTTGGCTCTACTCAATACATATTCTACTAATAGTATGGCAACTCTCGATTAATTTGATCAAGATCTTCCTTATGTGTTGCGAAACAATGGGAACAACTGCGGTTTACCATCGAGGTTTGTTCAAGTAGGGTCCTTTGGCTAATAGCACATTATTGTGCGATTCTTGGGAATCATTTAATATTTAGGTTTCTTACAATTTGGTCTTGCACATATAGGTCCTGCCGTCGAGGCTTAGACCTTTATTAGACCCATTTTGCATATGGGGAAATGAGATGTCCATGAATATCGGTCAAGTCAAGAAACTAGAAAGATTGTTGGGATGAAGAAACTTGCAACGAATAACAGCAAGATCTTTGTTTGCACAATAGAAGACATCGAGTCAACTATAGGATGGTACCAACTCTTTTACCATATTTTTACCCTTGCGCCATTTCAAAATTTACAACAGCGATTTATGCATAGCTTTGTTTTGATACTTTTCAAAGCAGTTCACCGATGATTACCTCTCAAACCACCTGCATGGTCAAGGCGAGAAGGTATTCATTCAACACCCATGGTACAATATTGAAGTCTTCTTTGAAGAGGGCGAAGGTTAGGCGGGCAATTATCCATAGCCAGCGGCCTAAAATTGCAAGGACATTCAACATCTTGAAGGCTCAATATATGCCTTCCGCCTGCGATTTCGGATGAGATTCATCATTTTTATTTACCGTGTATGATGCTACTTTCCAAGGTTTTGATGCTGCATGTGAAACTTGGTGTTGTTGTGTAATGGCGTGGCGGGTGCAAAAGCTATCGATGTAATTCGATTATGAAATCCTGGTTGCTTTTATACGGATATGAAATATCTGGCGTGTTTTATAAGAAATATCAGTTTGATTAGTACATGGATTATCAATAGTAGGCTAATTACCCTGCTTATTGGGGTTTTCTATTGCAGACGGTTACTCAGACAGCATCGTGGGCGATGAACTCAAACAACCCATGCCGGTTTCTAGAAAGTAGGCATGTTCGATCAACTAAAAATCACACACGGCTTCCGACAACGAACTGTTTTTGCGTTAGGCCACCTTGCACAAACGTTTCCACACAAGAAGCGTGTGTGATATATACATCTGACGGAAAGCGTTTTCCTGGATTATTTGTGCAGGATGTACATAAGAACATAAACAAATTCCTTGGATGTCACAGCCCCAGAATTGGTTGTAATTAGTGGCATCTGCATTCATGTCATAATGTTTAAATTTCTAAGAAACTTGAAATGGGGATTGCCTAAACCCTAGCATTAAAGGAATTCAAATAGGTTCAACTAAAAATATTTTTCAGTGAATCCAAATGGCTTTAGAAAATGTTCATCATTTCTGGAAAAATGCTATAAACCATAACCAGAGGTGCTGCACATTTTTCATGACATATTTGGTCACTAGATTAATTCATAAAGTATTTGCATTTGGGCATTTAATGCTAATAAATAGTTTAAATGCTCAAATAATCATAAACTAAAATGTTTGCTGTTTGTTATATTCCAAACAGTGGCATTGATTAGTTTCATGATTTTTGGGTTTGACCTAGTATTTTTAATAAAGCCAAACAGTTGCAGATAAATAGAAAACAATAACATAATTAGAAAAAGAGAGAGAGCCGACCTGGCCCACTTACCATGAGCCGCCCAGCTTGACCAGCCCAGCCCACCTACCTCGCCGCGCTCGTCGTCTTCCTCTGCCAAGAGGCGGAGGCGAGGCGTGGCGCCAACCGAGAGCCACCTCCACCTTACACCGCTGCTCATTGGAGGCACCGAGGTGCCACGCCTCCCTCGACCCCTTGCACCTCTCCCCTCTCCCTGTGACTCTCTCCCTCCTCTGCTCGCTTCCGTGCGCCACCTAGTCTTTGCCGTTGGCGCCTTCGCCACCACGCCAGTGCGCCTCTCCCTCAACCTCCCGAGCAGCCCAGAGGCTCCGCCACTCCGCCCTCGACCCCTCACCGAGCCGCCCCTCCAGAGCCCCGAACGTCCTCACGGGCTCGTCTCCTACCTCGGACCCGCGGTCGCTGTCGCCCGGTCGTTGAACTCCAGACGCCCCGAGCCCGCTGACCACCTCTTCTCTCCACTGTGAGCTCCCTCGCCTCCCCTCTCTCTCCCGTGCTCGATTTCACCAGCAGTGCTTGTCGCCTCTGTCGATTCGAGAACCGTCGCCGCTGGGCATGTCGCCGCGCCGTGGCTAGAGCTCACCGCGGCGTCCGAGCACACCACCGTGCTCAGCGTGATGCCAAAAGCCAAAACCCCCCACCGACCCCTCCTGCCGTTCGCTGTAGCATCGTTTCCGCCGACGCCCGAACTCCGGCCGCGGCCGTGAGCTCGACTCCGTGTAATCTGGACGCACTCGCCCACTCCTTCCTGCCCTTGGAGGCGGAAGAGCACGGCTCCCTTCAGTGGTCTCCCGCACCTAAACGCAGCCCCTAAGCGCCGCCCGAGAGTAGCTCCGCCCATGAATGGTCGCCGGCCAAACTCGTGAGCCGACGCGTGGCACGATCATTAGGACTAATCCCACCATTAGCCACCTCGCTTTGCCAGCGACAGCCGGGCCCTACCGTTGGGTCGAAACCCCATCAGCCGCGGTTTTGACCGGGTTAAATAATGAGTCAGCGATATGCAGGACCCACCGATCAGGTTTGACCGGGTCAACCTGGTTGACCTGGCGATTTAATCTTCTTTGTCCGACGCATGAATGGCTTCTGGATTAAATCTAATTCAGGAAATTCAAAAATGTTTAAAACTTGTAAAATTCATAGTAATTCAACCGTAACTCCAAATCAAATAAATTATATATGAGAAATGATCAGAAAATTATGAAGAATCTGTTTATGGCACTTTCATGCATGATTGAACAAGTTAACCTCACTGAATAGGATGAATCATGATTAGGGTAATTTATGAACTAGCATTTGGAGTTGGAGTTTAACCTTGTTTGAATTCCACTTCAATTAACTTGGCTTACTGCTGCATTAGCTAAAACACCAGCATATTGCCATGTCATTATCATGCATCATATTGTTGCATCGCATTGATTGTGTTCTTTCTTATTTGCCGGTAATTGTCCCCTCTCGGTGGACGACGTACCGACGATGAATTCGATGACACCAATGAAGAACTATATTATCTTGAAGTGCGTGCAAGCAAAACCCCTTGTTCATTCCGATATAATCCCACTCTCTCGCTCCTGCTCTCTTTTACTGCATTAGGACAACAACGACTCATGTGTTACTTGCTGCGGTAGCTGAACCCTTTATCCTCTGCATGACCTGTCATTCCACAATAATTAGATGAAACCCACTAGCATGAGTAGGAGTTGTTTGAGCCTGATGTGCCTACTCATTCATGCTTGTTTGTCATGCCTGCCATCGCTTAGAGTTGAGTCAGGTCCGATTCATCGGGAATGAATTGGAATGGTGTGTAAACATGTCCTCGTGTGTGAGCTAAGTGTGTGAACACGATTTGGTAAAGTAGCGGTGAGAGGCCATGTAGGAGTACATGGTGGGTTGTCTCATTGCAGCCGTCCTCGGAACTGAGTTCGTGTTTGTGATCCATGAAACAGCATTACTACCATGCATTGGGCCCGAAACCAATGGACCCTCTCGGCTTCTTAACCACCCTTGTTCTCTGTCCGGAGTTGCAACTAGTTTCGGTGTTTGTAGGATATGTGTTGGAGGCCGTGCGTGGCTGACCCTAGGGGTGGGCTATGATGCGGTAGATACACCGTGGCCCGTGTATGCGGAATGCCGTTGGTATCTCGGGAACCCTGCACACATCGTTCGGGGCGTTAGTGGAAACCTCGGCCGGACTCCCTCGGATGGAACCGAATAGGCGATAAACCTGGACTAGGGACTTGAGTGTTTAGGTAGGCCGTGGCCGACACTCCACGTTGGGCTTCGGCTTGAAGGTTGCCGAGTACATGTCGTGTAAACGCGGTAAGTGGTGAGCGTGTGAAGAAGTACACCCATGCAGGGTTAATATGATCTATTCAATAGCCGTGTCAGTGAAAAGGACTTCTAGGTTTCCTATATCAGTTCATAGACAAGTGAAAGTGGATACTCTAAAATGCGCAAGATAAGCGTGAGTGCTATGGATGGCGTTCTCGTAGGGAGACGGGCGGATCCATAGTGGTGTATTGATATGGTGAATATGTGGACTGCGTAGCGCCACCTCAAAAGAGTTACTTGCGGTAATGTAGTTCAGATAGCCACCGAGTCAAAGCTGGCTTGCTGGTCAAACTCCACCACCCCTTTGTTGATAATGATGCATATGTAGTTAGTTTACGATGTAAGTCTTCTTTGAGTACATTTGTACTCACGTTTGCTTATTTTATGTTTTGCGAGAGACGTCGGTCTTGCTAGTAGTTCCGCTTGGACTTGACGTTTAGCTTGTTACCTCAGCTACGATCTTGTGCCCTCGGCGGGATGTGGTAGATAGTCGGGCTTCTCAGCCTTTTTCATTTGTAGATGTACGTACTCGACATGTTAAGCTTCCGCTTGTGCCTTTGACTTGTATGTTTCTGAGTGTTGGGTCATGAGACCCATGTTTGTAATATCTCGCTCCTCGAGCCTAATGAATAAATATTTGAGTCGAGAGTTATGTTGTGATGCCATGTTGTATTTACACATATTGAGCATATTGTGTGTATGTTTGAAATGCTTGGTATGTGTGGGATCCGACAATCTAGTTGTTTATCCTTGGCAGCCTCTCATATGGGGAAATGTAGTCTAGTGCTTCTGGCGATAGTAGTCCGCTACAGCCCGGTTCACCGAGTCCTGCTAGCCCAACACTCTGCTTTGGACACTTGGACGGCCGGCATGTGTTTCACTTCGCCTATATGTCTGTCCTTCGGGAAATGTCACGCGGTGACATCCGAGTCCTGCCTTAGCCTACAGCCGGGTTACGAGTCTCATTAGCCAGTGCTACAGCCCGGATTCATACGTTGATGACCGACATGCTCGATGTGATTCATGTATGCCTGTCCCCATAGGTTAGTGCCGCTTTGGGTTCACGACTAGCCATGTCGGCCGGGTTCTCTGTCATATGGATGCTAGCGACACTATCATATCGTGAGCCAAAAGACTTAAACGGTCCGGGCCATGGTAAGGCGACACCCGTGGGAATACCGTGCGTGAGGCCGCAAAGTGATATGAGGTGTTACCGGCTAGGTCGATGTGACTTGGAATCGGGGTCCTGACATTGGATTGACTGTGTGTGATATGCATACCTACGGAATGTTTTTCTGAGATTCACCATGTGGGATGTACATACCTACGGAAATGATTTTCTCGGATTACCGTGTGGGATGTACATACCTACGGAAATGATTGGGTTTCGATGCCTCGCCCGATCGCACACGGCCACAACCTGGGTCCCTGGAGGGCCTATCCCCGACGATTTCTGGGTCGTGTGGGAAGGACATCCTATCGCACACACTCACTTGGTGACGGTTCCAAATGCCATCGCGGAAAGGGGTTAAAAACTGTTTGTTTAGCACCTCGTTGTACCGGTGCTATGAAACATATTCAAAAATTGCTAGACAAAAGCGATGACATGTTGGACGCGGAAATGACCCGATCTCAGTCCTTAATTGAAGACATCAAAAATCTTCATGTAAAGTACGAGGAACTTGAAAGTCGTCATGAGACTCTATCAGCTACTCGTGAGAAGCTCTCCTATGACTATCTTCAAAGGAATCAAGAACTTGAGAACCTGAGAGTGTCTCATGAAGATCTTCAGAAGGAGAACAAGTCACTTCGTGCTCAACAGACTAGTTCCGCTCAAGAAGGATTTGAACCACCATGTCTAAAATGTCTTGAGCGTAATAATGTTGTCTTTGTTTTTGAATGTTCTACTGCTACTACTATTGCAATATCTTCAACTGCTGATGTGGTAACTAACCCCTATGTTGAGGATACCACTACTATTGACGATGAGAATGCCAGGTTGAAGACATTGCTTGAGACAGGAATGTACAAAATTCTCAAAGGGCATCAGACACTATGTGATGTCCTCAAGAAATAGATTCTGAACCGAAACCCTAGGAAAGAGGGTGTTGGGTTCGAGAGGAAAATGAATGTTGATGGTTCTTCTTTGGAAGCTGAAGCGTACCCCAAAAACCAGATGGGTTCTTTGCAAAGGGACCTTCAGTGGATCCATCTACCTTATCTGGCTTCACTTGTGCTAACCCGATTATCATTGATGAATCCTTTGATGCAAACTATAAATTGTTTAAGAATCAGAATGGTGAAGTGTTTGCCAGGTACATTGGTACTAACTGCAGGTATGGACCACCTTTGAAGAAGATCTTGGTACCCAAGAGTTGTCTTGAGAATCTTCCCGTGAATGTCATCATGACACCACCTGGGAAGAAGACAAATCCCAGACAAAAGGCTTAATATGGTCCAAAGGCTTCATGCAGATAGAGGACTCACCAGAGTCACCCTAATGGCAATGTTTTGCAGGGAAACCATACTCAGACTTATTAATATGAGTGTGTTTCGTCAAACCGCTATGTTCATAAGACCAAGAACTTTTCTGCTTATTCTTATGAGTATTATTCACCTCCTGCAAGGCTATTTGCTAGGGCTCCAAAGCCGAAGTTCTCAGATGCTGCACTTAGACTCATTGCTTCTAAGCCACCCCTAAAGATGTGGGTGGTTAAGAAAAATTAACTCTCTTTTGCAGGGAAAGGTCTCCATCCGGAAATCAAAGGCTTCTGATGCTATGTTGGGGACCAAAAACATCTTGTGGGGCGCAAGATAAAATGCCCAAATGGTCTTACTATGTATTTTGTTCCTGGATTCCTTGACAATCATCTCATCTACCCTAACCAGGATCTGAACTTTGATAATATGCTTGTTCGTCAAATGTTTATGCTTCACATTTCCCTTGGTGAAGCCTATCCCCCTAACTGCCTTTGTCAAAGATGCGATACCAAAAGGCTTACAGTGGATTATGGACGGTGGATGCACTAACCACATATTTGGTGATCGAAGTCTTCTCATGGACTCAACCTTACGTCCATCTGACAAGAGTCACATCACATTTGCTGACACTGGTAAAAGCAAGGTATTGGGTCTAGGTAGAGTTGCAATCTCAAAGATCAGCACATGGACAAAGCGATGCTTGTTGAATCCCTCGGTTTCAACTTAATGTCTTTCTCAATGCTTTGTGATCTGAACATGATTGTGATATTTGGAAAATATCATTGCCTTGTTCTTATGGAATCTGACAAGTCTCTAGTCTTTGAAGGATATCGAAAAGATGATTTGTACATGGTAGATTTCTCGCGAGGACCCTGATTAGCGATATGTCTTCTAGCAAAAGCTTGAGTCTTGGCTCTGGCATCGGAGGCTAGGGCATGCTGGCATGAGGAACTTGTACACTCTCACGAAGAAGAAGCATGTGGTAGGCATCGAGGGCGTCAAGTTCAAGAAGGATCATCTGTTTGGTGCTTGCGAAGCTGCAAAGATGACAAGGGCCAAGCATCCTGTCGGATTTCGGGTTCCGGCAGACCCTCTAGGTTCGAACTCTGGGGTGCGCGGGGAGATCTCACCCCCTACCAACCTACACCTCGTCGCCTCGCAAGGATCTAAACTACATAAAGAGCAACACAAGGGACACAATGTTTATCTTTGGTTGGGCCACCATTGTGGTGTAATACCCTACTCCGGTGTGTGGTGTGGTGGATTGCCTCGGGGCTGATGATGAACAATACAAGGAAGAACAGCCTCGCAGAGGGTCATTCTTGGCAGGTCGATGAACTGCTAGAAGTCGGTCGCTCTCTCTCTCTCTCTCTCTCTCTCTGGATTCAAGATCCACCTCCACCTCCTCTAACCTGTGGGTGGCTAGCCCTATTTATAGGCAAAGGCCCAGGCCTCTTCCCAAATATTAGAGGGAAGGCGCCAACAATTAGCCATTTGAAGGGAACATCTAGTACACTCATCCGACTAAAGTTGGTCCTCGCTTTGCCAAAGGCTCGCGATGGCCTTGGCTTGGGCTCCACGATGACCTCCTTCCTGCTGTTGTGTTGGTCTTGGTTTTGTTGCACCGAAATGGCTGCCTTTGCTTGATGCTCTCACCTGCGCTTGCCTCCTTTGCACCAAAGAGGAAGCGAGGACACCTCGTGGTGGGCGCTTTGGCACCCTTAGTCGCCATGGCTTGTGTCATGGGCACCTTGTGAGGTACCGGCCTTGATCTCTCCGCCTCCTCATGAGCCCAGCTGTGAGGCCGTGCAGAGGAGGCTTCCTATCGTCCACCCGTGAGGTCTTCAGCCTCGCGAGGTCTTGAGCTTGTGCTAATGAAGATGGGCCGTCTTTGGGCCACCCCTTGAGCCACGCCCGCGGGCGCGAGCCGAGCAAGTCTAGGTACCCCGTTCCCGAACACCGGCGGTAGCCCCGGGCCCAAAGCGCGCTGAACAGCTTAGCGGAAGCGAAGGGCAAGCTGCAGCGCCAAGCGAGCCCTAATAGCCTGCGGCCTTGGGTGCCGCGTGGCGGTTGATTGGGCGTGGGCGCCCTGCTTCCCCGACGCCTTAACAAGCTGCGCGAATCGACAAAAAGCGGCACCGTCTAGGCTTTTCCTCCTTTGCCTTCTCCAATCATTGCGGATCCCTTTCTTGCTCCTATCCTTCCTGCTTCCGAAATCCCGGATCTGCTCCGACCGGTGCCCTAGCAAGGTATGGCGCTCGCCCGAGACCCGGCTGGAGCTTGGTACTCGCCGCTTTGGACTCCCCGAGCGTGTCGAGAAGAGCATTGCCGGTAGCGTCGGATGATGGCGGCGCAAAGGCAGCGATGGGGCAGCGGTGCTCAAAGGCTGGCTCCGCCCTTCACGAGGACCAAGGGCACCTTCTATCCGCTCTTCGTGGCGCCATTGCCGATCAGGTGCCTCCCTTTTCCGAGTTCTTCTTTTCTGTCCTCCGCCATTACAAACTGCAAGTTCTGCACCTACACCCCAACTCCGTTCTTCTCCTGGCGATCTTCGCCTACTATTGTGAGGCTCATGTCGGGGTGCAACCCTCAGTGGCCTTGTTGTGCCACTACTTCTACCTCCGGGTCTCTCGGGTCCATCTCAGCGTCGCGAGCTTTATCCGCGTCTGGTGAACAAATGGGTCATGGTAGATCTTTGGGTGCATCCATCCTCGGCTGATTCTGCCAGAGCAACCACGCCCATCGATGATTGGTCTCGCTGGCCGGAACTCGTGGATCCTGTGAAGCTTGATCTTGGAGAAGATGAGCGGACTGTGGCGGGTAAAATGGCGATGGAGAAGCTGATCGGGCGTCGCTCTGAGGGAGTTCTGGAGCACGGGTGGCCCGCTTCGTCGATTACTCGCTTCATTGTGGAGGCCTCGCCCGAGCCCCGTAGTCTTGGCGGCGAAGATCTGGCCGCGATCCTCAATCTTTGGTTGGGGGAGGCGTGGCAAGGCTGGGCGCTCCCGTGCCCTGTTCCTTGAGATGATTGGGAGCAGGTGGTGGACTCCATGCCCGCTTTCAGCGGGGGCGGGCCTGTGCCCTGGAGGTTCGAGGACCAGCGGCCTGGCGATGGTGAGCGTGTCCTCCGTGACTCCAGCGGAGAGGAGGAAGAAGAGGAGGCGGGAGAGGGCCCGACTCCGAGGCGACCGGGAGTCGAGGCGCCCCCTCCCGGTGCAGGTCAGCGCTCTCCTCCTCTTGCCATGGCGGCGATGAGGATGGTGATGGCCAGGCGGCGAGAGCTTGACCCTGACCCCGAAGAAGGACAGGACGGGGCTGGTCCCCAGCGGTCTGCCCGGGCTCCAAGGCGATCTGTGAGCCGCGCCTCCTGCTCCCGAGCCTCTTGAGGCTGATCCCTTGAGTGGCTCTCGGGCTTCAAGTTCGGTGGGAGGTTGCTCGAGCCATGACGATGACCGATAAGTGCTTAGTTCTTGTTTTACTTCTTGCTTTGTCGTTGAGGCTTGATATCTGTATTCCTTGGCTAAGTGGCGCTGCGTGAAGTGAAGGAGGCTCTGAGGCTTCATCAGGGCAGCGCCTCCGTCCATGAAAGGAGGGGATGGCAAGGCGGGCCTCTCTGCCCGGTCATCCTCGCGAGGCTGGCGGGGCTGGCTAGGCGAGCTCAGCCCCCATGGCCCAAGCGACTCTGAGGTATCCTTGCACGATGCCCCATGCCCAGATCGTCTGGGCGCTTGAAGGCCCCGGCCCATGGTGCTGTGATTACGCTGCCGTCCTCTCCTCCTACTCCGCCAACTACTGTCTCTCCGACTCCTTCTACTGTCCTGGATCGTGTTGCTGCTGAACTGGACCGGCTGCGGCAAGATCTCCTGGGCGCTGACCCTCGCTTGGTGGCTGGACGCTTGGAGCTGGCCTCTGGCTGGGTTCGCTCTGATGCCTCGATTCGAGCGGCGCTGGTTCAGGCCACGACGGCTTGCAACGAGGAGAAACAGGTCGTCCTTGGGGCAAAGGCCGCTCGCGTGCCGCCTTGGGGGAGGTAGCCGACGTCCGAGGTCGCTGCAAGGCGCTGGAGAGCGAGCTGCAGGGCCTGCGCGACCAGCTTGCCAAGGAGGCCCACGTCCGCCAAGAGAAGGAGGAAGGCATGAAGGCTCGCGAGGTGGCCGCCAAGGACCGGGATGCCGAGCTTGACGAGCGCCGTGACCGCTTGGGTGCGCTGGAGTGGGAGTTGGAGGCGAGGAGGATCGAGCTGGACGGCAAGGCGCGGGTCCTCGCCAAGGACCGCGTGGCCTTCACGAAGCTGGAGGCGAAGGCTCGCACTTTGTTGATGTCGCTTTACAACGGCGGCCTGGAAAGCCCACTGGCCGGCGCCGAGGACGGCCCTGCCAAGCTGCTTCCCTTCCTGGTCCGCGCCCTTGAAGATGTCACCCTTGGTCTCGGTCCCACGGCTGAGGCCGAGGCGTGTCTGTTTTTTCGCAATGGCGACGCGTCTTCACCCACGTCTACCTTCGCGACCCCAACGTCGACCTTGACAGCCTGTTGGAGCCCGTGAGCGGCGAGCTTGCCGCTGCCGCTGCTGAGATCATGAAGGGTCGAGTGGAGGCTCTGCTGGCGAAGTTTCGGGCCTTCAGCACCAAGCCGAAGCGAGGCGCTGCCGATCCTGAGGCTTCACGAGGCGAACCCGCCCAGCGCAGCTCCACCGCTGGCGACGGTGCTGCCAACAAGTGACTCCTTCCTGGCTCCTGTCCTGCTTTCAGCTCCTGCAACATGCATCATGCCTCGTGGAGGCGTTTAAACTTGCGTTTAGCGTCGTGAAAACAGTTATGGACTGTAATATTTGCTTTTAAATTCCTTGAGATTTGCGCTTTTCCTTCCTACTTGCTTATGTTCTCGTCGGCAGAGCCTGACTCGCAAGATACCTCGATCGCCGTTAGCCCCGACCGGAAACCGGGGCCGGGACCAAGGGGTGAGGGCTACGTGACAAGTTAGGCTCTGAGTCGCGATGCTCGAGAGTCCCCCTGACGCATACGAACAACAAGTAGAGAGGCGAGATGTATGGGTGAATTTACCATTCTCGTCTGCGAGCCCGACCCGCGCAAGATACCTCAACCGCCGTTAGCCTTCGAAACTAAGGGGTGAGGGGCTACGTGACGATTAGGCTCTGAGTCGCGATGCTCAGGAGTCCCCTTGACGTTCAAGCGGCCTTCGTACCTTAGCTCCGCTGGAGGGGCGTCATGACGAACCAGTCCCAAGGGGCCTGGCTGGGTGGCGTGCGTCTGGGCGTGACCCAGGCGTAGCCCCCGTGCCCAGCCCCCTCGTGCGGCACTCCCGAGGGGAGGCGTTGCGATGAGGCCACACATTGAGCTCTGGGCTCCCTGAGGTTAATGCGGCCGGGGGCCACCCTCAGTTGTTTATCACCAGCGTGGACCATAGCGCTTCCGTATGTGTACGGGCATAGCCGCTCCTCAAGCGAGTGTCGTCGCCCAGCGCGGAGCATGGTGCTTCCAGCTGGTGCGTGGGAGGGGCTCCCCTCTGGTACAGCCCGCCACGACACGTGGCTGGCATGGTAGGGCTGACGAGGTGTATCTGGGCACCCGTGAGCCAGGTAGCATGGACTCACAGGCCCTACCTCAAGGCGGGTTGCGCTGCACTGAGCCTTAACTTGTGATGTGTTCTCGCAAATTTAGTTAGATGTCGACGCTCACGCTCGGGTCCCGCCCTCGGCGGGTCTCGGCCGTCATTGGTATGCCGGTCGCGATGCCGTGGACAAGGCCAGGGTGAGGGCTGGAGAGCGGTAGGAGCCCATGAGTCGCGATGCTCAGGTACCCCCTTTAACGTGCAAGCGGCCGACATGAAGGAAGAAGGGTGCCGTGAGCAGGCACCAAATAACAATCATGATGGGTCAACGCGCAACCCAATAAACGCAAGAGGGGTACATGCCGTTGGGTCCGCCCAGTGGCTTGGGGATGATGCAGCCGAGCGCCCTAATAAAGTAAGCTAGGAACATGAAGCAAAGGGATACACGCGAGGATGGACCCACGCGGCCTGGGAATGATGCAGCCACGGGGCGCGCCCTAGCGAAAATGAAACTCGAAGGATGTCACCGATTACGTTGAAGACGAAGGGATGCTGAAGCAATGTGGGCGTCGTCTGCTGCGGAAGCCGATCTTCACGAGCCCCTGTGCCGGGGAGCCTCGGGAGGCCCGGAGGCGCTCGTGGCTCCTCGCGGACCATCTCCATCTCCGCCGGGACTCACGGAACGCCTGGCCTCTTGAGCCTCAGGATGCTCCTCATGGTATTTGGCAAGATGGCAGCCGCTTCAGCAAACCGTAAGGCATGCGAACGTGGCTGTGGGGTGGACCTTCAACGCGCCCACACGCGAGGGCCGAGGCGCCTCGAGAGGTGGCTCGGTTGAGCCCTGGTATGTCAATGCAGACGCAACCCACCATCTTCGCTGGATGGGGAGCTACGGCGCGGAGTGGCGGGCTGCCACTCATGACTCTTGACTCCTGCAGCTCCTGAATGATCTGGTGACGAACTCCGAGGGTATGGCCCTCCTTGCCTCGCTCCTTCCCGAGGGAAGCGTGCTTGAAACACGCCCCAAGTGGTGCCCAAGCGCCTCGTGATCTTAGCAAAGTCGGTGGCCCTCCAGAGAGAGCCCCGAGCCTTGCTCGAGGAGGGCGCCGGACGCGTCTTCCTATGCGACAGAAGGAGGTGCCCCCTGAATAGGCGCGGGCCCTGAGGGGCCTGCCTCCCGAGGGGTCGGGCCAGGCGATATCTTCTTCTTCTTGGGAGGAGCCTCCCGCTCCTGTGATATGGGTCTTCAAGTGATGCGGCTTGAAAAGCACGCTCCAGGGAACACACTCGTCTCTCTCTTCACAAGGCACCGTGATGACTCCACCACTTCCTGGCATCTTGAGGACATTGTAGCCGTGATGGGTCATGTCCATGAATTTGGCCAGAGCTGGGTACCCGAGGATGGCATTGTATGGCAGGCGAATGTGGGCAACGTCGAAGTCGATGAGCTCGGTCTTGTGGTTATCGCACGCCCGAAGGTGACAGGAAGCAGACCTGCCTAATCGAAACTGTGGAGCCATCGGTGACCCGGAGAAAACTTGGTTGGCTGAAGGCTGATTATACGGCACTTGGAGATTGTTGAATGTCTCGACAGACGGGACATTGAGCCCTGCTCCACCATCGATGAGGGTCCTGGTGACTTGCACGTTGCTGATGATTGGGGAGCAAAGCATCGGGAGGACTCCGGCTGTGGCTGCGCACTTGAGCTGATCCGCTGAGCTGAACGTGATGGCGCATGCTGACCACCTGAGAGGGCGCGTGGCTTCGAGCTTGAGGAGGACTGCATTCACTTCGCAGGCGAACTGCTTGAATATGCACTGAGAGGCTGGGGCTTGAGCTCCGCCCAGGATGCAAGCGATCACGTGCGGCTCCTGGAAGCCCCCAGCCCCCTCGTCCTGATGATGGTCTTCATTTCTCCTTGGTTGTGGTGGCAGTGGAGGGAGGCCTGCGTTGCCTTGCGGGCGATCCTCGCGATGCTGATCTCTCCAGCCTCCCTCGTGAGGCGGGTCCCTCCAACCTCCCTCGCAAGGCTGATCCTGCCAGCGGTCCTCGCGAGGTCGGTCACGCCACCCTTGGCGAGGGCCACGGTCTTCCCAGCGTCCTGCGTTTCTTCCTCCTCCTCTGCCGTAGCCTCGATCGTTGCGGTCGTGGCATCGACCGATTCGCCCTTCTCGCACGGCTCTGAGCTCTTGACATTCGTTGGTGTTGTGGGTGTGGAGGTCGTGGTACACACAGTACCGGCTGCCCTTGGAAGACTCGGGCTGATCCCTGCCTTGCTTGGTATCTGGTTCTGCCGCGAGCACGGCAGCCCCCTTGCGCTTCACGTCCTTGACCTTGGGCTTCTTCTCTTCTGGGTCAGCAGCAGGCAGCTCGAGGAGGGAAAGACGTCCTTCCTCTGCCCTGGCGCACTTGGTCGCCAAGTTGAACAGCTCCAGGGATGTGCACAGGTCTTCATGCATCGCCAGCTCCTCCTTCATCTTGACGTCACGCACACCGTTGGTGAAGGCTGAGATGATGGCCTCCTCAGTCACCTTGGGAATCTTGAAGCGTGCGTTGTTGAAGCGTTGGATGTACTTCTGCAGGGTTTCTCTTGGTTGCTGCTTGATGCGGCGCATGTCGCTCACGGCAGGAGGCTGGTCGCGAGTGCCTTGGAAGTTGGCGATGAAGCGGGTGTGCATCTCGTCCCAGGAGGAGATCGTGCCAGGAGCCAGATTCAGGAGCGAGGTGCGGGCACCGTCCTTGAGCGCCATGGGGAACCAGTTTGCCATGACCTTCTCGTCCCCGTTGGCGGCTTCGATGCCCAGCTCGTAAAGTTGGAGGAACTCCGCAGGGTCGGCCGTGCCGTCGTAGCGAGGAGGCAGGTCTGGCTTGAACTTGCCGGGCCACACGACGCTGCGTAGCTCGGCGGTGAAGGCGCGGCAGCCTGCAGTGGCCACGGGAGGCCTTTGATGACGAAGGGCCTGGTCTTGCGGGTCCCTGTGCGTTGCCGCTAGGAGCAGCGCGGGGCCTTGGCGTGCCGGAACAGGAGCGCGGTCGTGACGGGCTGGTGCAGGGAGCACTCCGGCAGCTTCTTGGGGGCGAGGAACCTCTTGACAGCTCTGCTCTTGCTGCGCTGGCGCAGGATGAAGTGGGTTCCGCCCAGGGGCCACGCGCCTTGGGGCCAAGGCGCCTTCTTGAGGGGGAGGCGGCTGAGGCGCCCCCGGAGCTTCGTCGCCTGTGCAAGGTGGGGCGCGGTGCAGCGAGAAGGATGACGCGGGGGAGCCCCCTGCGGCGTGGACGAGCTCGGCGACGCGGTCGAGCCACTCCTCGTAGACGTTGTCGACGGGGCAGTAGCGCAGGAGCTCGTTTGCCGTGATGAGCGCGGCTCGAGCCTCCATGGGCGCACGGAGCGCGCGGGACGAAGAACCAGCTAGGGCGAGCGAAGGAGTAGCGGTGCGGCCGTCTCGCCTCACGGATGGATGCTGGGACGACGCTTGCTGCTCGTTCCCCGCCGGGTCGGTGGCGGCGTTGACGGCAGGCGACGGGAACCGGCGGGGGCGGCCGCCGACGGGGCCATCTGGCGACGCGAGTAGCGAAGCGGCCGGCGCTTCAGCAGGGCCGACAGCGCCCTGGCATGGATGCGATGGTCGGCGAAGAAAAGCGGCATGTATAGCGGATTCGGTGCACCCTACCGGCGTGCCAAATGTCGGATTTCGGGTTCCAGACCCTCTAGGTTCAAACTCGTGCGTGCGGAGATCTCACCCCTACCAACCTGCACCTCGTCGCCTCGCAAGGATCTAAACTACACAAAGAGCAACACAAGGGACACAATGTTTATATCGTTCGGGCCACCATTGTGGTGTAATACCCTACCCAAAGGTGTGGTGTGGTGGATTGCCTCAGGGGCTGATGATGAACAATACAAGGAAGAACAGCCTCGCGAGGGTCTGTTCTTGGCTGGTGCGATGAACTGCTAGGGGGAGTTCGGTCGCTCTCTCTCTCTCTCTCTCTCTCTCTCTCTCTCTCTCTCTCTCTCTCTCTCTCTCTCTCTCTCTCTCTCTCTCTGGATTCAAGATCCACCTCCACCTCCTCTAACCTGTGGGTGGCTAGCCCTATTTATAGGCAAAGGCCCTGGGCCTCTTCCCAAATATTGAGCGGGAAGGGCGCCAACAATTGGCCATTTTGAAGGGGAACATCTAGTACACTTATCCTGACTAAAGTTGGTCCTCGCCTGCCAAAGGCTCTGACGATGACGCCGGCTTGGGCTCCACGATGACCTCCTTCCTGCCATTGTGTTGGTCTTGGTCTTGTTGCACCGAAATGGCTGCCTTTGCTTGATGCTCTCGCCTGCGCTTGCCTCCTTTGCACCAAAGAGGAACGGGGACATCAAGGATCTGGCGCCCTTTGGCACCCTTGGTCGTCATGGCTTGCGTCATGGGCACCTTGTGAGGCACCCCGCCTTGATCTCTCCGCCTCCTCGCGAGCCAGCCTGACGAGGCCGTGCCTGAGGAGGCTTCCTGTCGTCCGCCCCATGAGGCTTGGCCTCGCGAGGGTCTTGAGCTTGTCTTGATGAAGATGGGCCGTCTTTGGGCCACCCTTGAGCCACGCCACAGTTGTGCAGTGCAAGTTCGATACCCCGTTCCCAGAACGCCGACACATCCCTCAAAGACAATCATGACGACATCACATCCCTTCGAGCTACTTCACATGGACTTATTCGGTCGTACTCACTACTGTACACTTACTACCACTACTTGCCTCTATGGCTTCGTCATTGTTGATGATTACTCTAGATATACATGGGTGCACACAATCCTCTACAAGAATGAAGTGCAGGATGTCTTCAGGCGATTCGCCAACCATGCCATGACGAACTATGGCATCAAGATCAAGCACATCAGAAGTGACAATGGCACAGAATTCAAGAACACCGGCCTTGACACTTATCTTGATACATTGGGCATCACTCATGAGTTCTCAACTCCCTACACACCTCGGCAGAATGGCATCATGGAGCGCAAGAACAGAACCCTCATTGAGATGGCACGGACAATGCTCGATGAGTACAAGACTCAAAGGAAATTCTGGCCTTAAGCCATTGACACTGCATGTCACGTCATCAACCGTGTTTATCTTCACAAGCTTCTAAAGAAGACATCATATGAGCTACTAACTGGTAAGAAGCCAAACGTCAGTTATTTCAGAGTATTTGGTGCTAGGTGCTGGATCAAGGATCCACATCACACTTTCAAATTTGCACCAAAAGCACATGAAGATTTTATGCTTGGCTATGGAAAGGATTCGCACTCCTACAGAGTCTTCAACCTCTTTCACTATAAAGTGGTTGAAACTATGGATGTGCGGTTTGATGAGACTAACGGCTCACAAAGAGAGCACCTGCCTAGTGTGCTAGATGAAGCCTCACCAAGTGAATCTATCAAGATTATGGGTACTGGAGAAATCATACCCTCAGAAGCTTAGGCTAAAGAAATCATCATCATTTCTGCACCTAATCAACTCGAAGACAATGCTCAGCCTGAAGTCAATGCTAAAGCTGAAGACAATGATCTGCAAGGGCAAAATCTTCATCCAGTTCATCCTCGTGTTGCAAATGAAGTACAGATTGAGAAGATAATCAATAGTATCAATGCACCTGGTCCGCTCACTCGTTCAAGAGCAACACAGCTTGCAAATTTCTATGGGCACTTTGCATTTGTCTTTATATCTGAACCCAAGAAAGTTGCTGAAGCCTTCATGGAACCTGAATGGATTCAAGCGATGCAAGAAGAGCTTCAAAAGTTCGAGCTGAACAATGTGTGGGAATTGGTTAAGCGTCCTCATCCTCGCAAGCATAACATCATTGGCACCAAATGGTTCTATCACAACAAACAAGATGAGCATGGTCAAGTTGTCAGAAACAAGGCTCATCTCGTTGCTCAAGGTTACACTCAAGTAGAAGGGATTGACTTTGATGAAACTTTTGCTCCAGTGGCTAGGCTTGAAGCTATTCGCATACTGCTAGCTTATTCCAACCATCACAACATTCTTCTGTACCAAATGGATGTGAAGAGTGCCTTTATCAATGGCAAGATTTAAGAAGAAGTGTATGTTGCACAACCACCTGGCTTTGAAGACCCAAAACATCCTAACATGGTATACAAGCTCAACAAGGCACTGTATGGCCTCAAACAAGCCCCTCGCACTTGGTATGACACGCTCAAAGACTTCCTGAAGAGAAAAGGCTTCAAACATGTTTCCCTGGATCCCACTCTCTTCACGAATACATACGATGGTGAACTGTTTGTATGCCAAATCTATGTGGATGACATTATCTTCGGCTGCACTGACAAGAAATACAATGATGAGTTTGGACATATGATGCAAGAGCAATATCAGATGTCCATGATGGGTGAGCTGAAATTCTTCCTCGGTCTTCAAATTTGTCAACAGAGCAACGTCATCTTCATATCACAAGAGAAATACCTCAAAGATTGTCTGAAGAAGTTTGGAATGCAAGACTGCAAGGGGTACTCGACGCTAATGCCAACCAAAGGTCAATTGGGTCCTGACGACAATGGTAAAGAGTTCGATCAAAAGGTATACCGCTCCATGATTGGTTCTTTAATCTATTTATGTGCATCTAGGCTAGATATAATGCTTAGCTTCTGCATGTGTGCCTGATTCCAGGCGGCACCAAAGGAATCGTATCACTTAGCTGTGGAGCGAATTCTTCTATATTTGGCTTACACCCCAACACTAGGATTATGGTATCCAATGGGCTCAGAGTTTGATTTAGTTGGATTATTAGATGTTGATTATGCTGGTGACAAGGTTGATCGCAAGTCCACATCAGGCACATGTCACTTTCTTGGATGATCTCTTCAGAACTGTGTGTCCCTCTCCACTGTTGAATCTGAATACATTGTTGTTGGATCTTGCTGCGCTCAGCTTCTATGGATGAAGCAAACTCTCAAGGACTATGGCATCCACCTGAAGCATGTGCCACTCTACTGCGACAATGAAAGTGCCATCAAGATTGCCAACAACCCAGTTCAGCACTCGAAGACAAAGCACATTCAGATCCGTCATCACTTTCTTAGAGATCATGTCATGAAGGAAGATATTGATATCATTCACGTCAACACTGAAGAGCAATTGGCAGATATCTTCACAAAGCCCTTGGATGAGAAAAGGTTTTGCAAGTTGTGGTAATATCTTAGAATCCTCAAATGTCCTGTAATTGGACACACATCCTAACGCTTATGCATGTTCATGACTTAGATGTGCAACACACAAAGTAATGTATATCTTCAAACAATGAAGACATACACTCTAAGTGTGAATACATTAACGCGGAATTTGGCTTCGGAGCACCACGATAATTGTGTGTCATGTCTGGGTCTAATACTTCCTATACGGTGGGTAACGCCACCACCAAATTCTTACTGGAGTATTTATTTAGGCATCATGGTTGCATAGTCGTCGCATTTGGTTTTTCTTCAACATTGATTTGACTTCGAGGTTTATCTTCACTATGTTGAGTTGGTCTGATATATATATTTGTGTTCTCTCCTCTACAGTATTCACTTATAGCTATGTCTTCATACTTGAATCTTTATTGATCTAAGTGAATATGATCGGACCCTAACCTCCTCTGTGCTTCTTCCTCAAATCCTATCTGTCCAAATCATATGCATTCTATTGAAACCTGTCGTTTTTCTTCTCTGAGTCCTTGTCAGCAGAAGACAAAGAGACAAACATTTAAATCTATTTTTAATGCCATGTCATTTTTGCCTAAATACCGGAGAAGCCGGAACGAGCACTCGACAATCCAGGCATGTGTGGGAACGTGGAACAACTTTGAATAAGTTGCATGCAAGCCATGTGTCCTTCAGATGTGAACCGCCAGGGGCACCTACGTAATTGCGCTATACTGCCCCTCTCCTTATAAATACACACTCACCCCCGTCAAATCTTTTCTTCCACCTCGCCACCTCGCACAAACCCCAGCGCCTCCGCTAGCTCGCGTCGACGCCGGAGACGAAGCGCTTAGCTGTCGCGACTTCTTTGATGCCATCCTCACGCCGGCCGCGGACCTCGTCCTCTCCGCCGCCGCCGTAGGTGTCTTCCGCCGCCAAGTTAGGGCACGGGAGATTGAACTGCTCGACCTCTTACTCTGCCTCGTCTAGCAGTTCATCTGCGGTAATTAAATCTCACTTTTTACTGCCTTTTTGATCCATCAAATCAATCCACTTCAACCAAAAGTGGTTTCTACACATCCAAGTATGGATTGTCCCCATCTGCATCTCATATCTTGCTAAGAATATTCAGTTATGCTTCATAACTAGTTAGATTCCTCACTTGTACTTATTCATGGATTCGTACAAATCTGGAACCAACTCTCTTCAAATAAGTGAATGTCTTCGCTCTATGAGGTCAATGTCTTCAAATCGATTTTTCTTCAAAATCCTCTGAGAATGCATATGACCTCTTCCCCTTCCCTCGCATCTCTAATGCTGTCACAGGTACATGTCCGTGGGAGAATCCCTTGGTTCTCATAGTATGCATTTATTTGCAGAGTTCTTATAGCGTCATATACACTCCCCAGAAGCCAACTCATGTCTGACCAGTAGAAGGAAGCCATTCATTGTTCTGAA
Source organism: Aegilops longissima (assembly GCA_021605205.1). Lineage (NCBI taxonomy): Eukaryota > Viridiplantae > Streptophyta > Magnoliopsida > Poales > Poaceae > Aegilops > Aegilops longissima. The sequence goes on from JAHIAM010001627.1 coordinate 50,827, forward strand.
GCCATTCAGTTTGAGTACAATGGCAACTAAGAAATCAGCAAGAAAAGGTGGCAGGCAGCGCCATGGAGATACAGCTAAGGATTTACCTCCAGATCTGTTTGAGCTGTACAAGTCAGATCCTGATGAAAGCTACAACCAGCGCTAGACCCAAATCCAATGGATTCGAAGATATTGGGTAGAACAATGGTTCAAGTACAACTTTGTCACTACCGAATACACTGAGAAGAATGCTATCAAGCGCCCATGGGGTGATATTCTGTACAGAAATTTGCAACCCAAGTCAAAGTCTGAAACCATTGCTCAAGGATTCTACCCATGCATGGTCCGAGGATCGAAGCCACAGAATGCTGACCCATCATCTATGTTATGGTGTTGCGAAGACAATCTCTTCAAGCGCAACTATTAGTTTGCAAAATAGTCAACTGTGAAGAACAAGAAGGATCTAGGCCTCAACTTTAACCCTGGTCCATCTGCTCCAAGGGCTGATGGCACACGTGATGCCAATCCAAATGTCATCGGCCCCTTCGACAACTTCGGTGGGATCCTCTCCCACATTGCTACTCAGCGGGCTATTGTGGATCAATCCGCTGATGAAGCTGACTCTGAAGAAGTGCCAGCACCACCAAAGCCGCAGAAGAAGAAGAAGAAGACCAAGGCTTCAAAGCCCTCTGCCTCACCAAAAGCTTTGAGTGTGAAGCCATTGGCCACTGCACCTCCTGAACCCAGTGTGCAATCTGAAGATTTGTCTCGTGTCTCCAAGAAGACCGAGAAGACAAAGAAAGCTAAGAAGCCCAAGAAGATTTCTGGGCATGAACTGACTCCTGCTGCCGTTCTGCGCAATGAGGATGACACCATTGATCTGTCCAGCGATGAAGATCTTGGTGATGATGCCCTAGAGTTGCTAATCAAGAGCAAGCAAGAGGCAGAGATCTTCGATGATCTGCCCCTCTTTGATGTTGATATACTGAACAACTTCATTAATGAGTGGTTCGACGACCAGAGCATCAGCATTGATGATCCTCAACTTCCTGTAGACATCAGCGTCACCTTCCATGGAGCCATTGCCAATGAAGTGGCTCTGGCTCAAAAAATTGTTGAAATCAAGAACAAAATTGACTATGAGAAGGCTCACTTCTAGAAGAACATGGCCAAGCTCAGCGTGGCAGATGTTCAAATCTTCAAGAAGATGTTGCATGATCTCAAGGAATAGTTTCACAAGAAGCATGAAGAAGCCAAGGGCTCTCGAGAATGCATGAAGTACTTCACGCGGAAATGTGTTCAAGCACATAATGAAGCTGAAAAGCGAAAGGCTCTTGGGCGTCCTGGCATCGACCCCAAGATGGCTACCAAGCAAAAGAAATCTGTTGTGGCCCAAACTGAAGCACCAAGACAGGAAGAACCTCGCATTGTCTTCCCTGCCAGCATGACAGGCTCGAAGCCTAAGGTCACCTCAGCAGCTTCAGAGCTGAAGAAGCAAGGGCAGCTGAAGCTGAAGCCAGGAAATGCAAGCACAAGAATTCTTCTGACGATGCACCATCAAAGAAGAAATTGAAGACAAAGTCTTCAAAGAAAGAGCGTGCTGCAGCCTCTGAGCCCCTTGTTGTTGAGCCCATTTATGTTGCCCGTCCAGCCTCCACCAACCAAGAGCGTTGCTTTGTGATCCACGAGCCTGCTTCCATAGAGGCTCCTGAAGGTGAAGAAGTTCCAGTTGTCGACCCCATCATAGCTGAGGACATTGGTCGTGAAGGCAATGTTGAAGATGATGAAGTCCTTCCTCAACTTGAGCACCAATTGGTATCATCGCCTGTTCTTACGAACAGCAAACTCATCAACATTGGTGGTCCTTTGACGCCAATCACTCAGGATGATTCATGGGTCGATCACCCTCAGCAAGACACCCCACTCATGATGAGACACCCAGAACTCCACCACTTCAAGTTACCACTCCAGTACTTGACGACGACAACTACATGGTGCAGACATTCCATCACCACAGGCGTCACCCGCTTTCCGCAGGCTTTGCAAAGGCCCCCGGCCACAGGTCACTATGTCGAGCATTCCGGAAGGAGAAGTGCAACAAAGCTCAGTAGCACGTCAAGTGTTTCCTGAAGCCACCCCAACTGTGAATGTCTCTGAGTCTGACGCCAAAGCCGCTGAAGACATTCCGCTACATCAGACGATGAAGATCAAGGAGAAAGAGTTGCCACACCCCCTGCCACTGATCAGGTCATTCTCGAGGAGAATGTGACTGTGCCCGACCCTCCTGTCATTGAACAAATGGAGGTTGAAACCACTAAGGCTGCCACAAACAATGATGTTGAAGCCAATGACATTGTCATGGCCAAAGACAATGTGGAGCCTGAAGCTCATGTGCAACCTGACGCAAATGTAAATGCTGAAGCCACTGTTCCACCTCCTCGGCCTCACACCATTGAGCAGGCCTTTGATCGTGGATAGCTGGTCACTGTGAAATGGCCTATATTGGTCCCTCCCACTACTGCAGGACCGCAGTATGACTACCATGTGGAGCAGAGGCCTCAAGTTTAGAAGCCGAAGCCAAGGCTGCCAAGGCTTCCAGGTGCTACAACATCGCCAGGGTCCTTTAGTGTGAGCAGCTTCAGAGCTCACAACACCTTCTTCGACAGCGCCAAGAATCCATACTCGAAGCCAAAGATCTCTTCCAATCGATTTTGGAGCTATCAGCAGCACAGTTATTACTCCTGCATTCTATACAATCAAGAGCGAATCTTACACACATGCGTCTTGATTGTGCAGCTATTGCTGGGCTGCCCTGTCTGGAACAAGCTCTTGACTGCTTCAGGGAGGTTGGTCTTCTGCCATTCATTACGGACAAATAGCACTGGAATGAAGAGCTCCTGTTGCAGTTCTACGCTACACTTCATATTCGTGGCTACAACAGGGATCCAAAGACATGGATCCTTGAGTGGATGACAGGAGATGTGCATCATGAAACCAAAGCTCAAGACATCATCGAGCTTACTTCCCTGCCCACTCCAGGTGAGCTATATGAACCTCGTTGTCAGCTTCACAAAAATGAACTGCAGAGTATTTTTCAAAGGCCTGAGCCCAATATGAGTGAGATGCTCAGCATGATGAAGCCACTGCCCCAAGATGCTGAATACCCCAAAGAGTTCTTCCTGAAAGACCTTGAGTACTTGCCCTGCACAGTTTATAATATTCTGAGGCGTACTCTATGGCCAATCAATGGACACTCTTTATGAAGCCAAACTTGAAGGAGCCATGAAGACTTTGGTATTTTATATCATCAATGGCATCAGATTCAATACTCAGGATTTCTTCATCAGACAACTTGCTGCATCTAGGATTGATCTGTTTGGCTTGAAGTTTTATGCTCCCTGGGTGATGTGCCTGATCAAACTTCATTCTTCTGTTGACTATCAGCCCTCAGCGCGCAACCATCTTGTCTTTCTGCCTGAGGTTGATCTGTCCGTTGAAGCCATCTACCCCGAGCATGCCAAGGAGCCGCTATATCTTCATGATGTTGATCACCAAAGCTTCACGCAACCCATAGAAGGCATTCATGTTCCCAATGCTGCAACTCCCTCTTATCCTCTGGCTGGCAATATGCGTGTGCCCCATCGTGCAAACGCCGAAGCCACTGACAGCACTATTTCCCAAAGGCCTCGTAAGCGTTCCCGTGTACTCAATGACCGAGAACTTCTTGTGGCCTTACATCAGAAGCAGGATAAGCATCATGACAGGCTCAAGTGTCAGATGCAGAGTATCTTGGTGGACATCAATCACATTAGAAACTTGACCACCAAGAACTCGTTTGTAGCCCATGAAGCCTGTCGGCGGTCTTGGAAGAGTCTCACACTACTATGTCCTGAAGACGATCTTCGCGAAGATGGCTTCACTGAGGGCTTCAAATTTGATTCGAGACCTCCACGCAATGCAAGCTGGTGCCGCACTATTTCAATTGAAGATTCTGAGCTTTCATCTTCGGCTACAACTGTTGTTGCGAGAGTCGTCGATGAAGAAGATGATGCCACTTCACCAACCATGGCTTCACTGCATCTCGACACTGCACCAGGCCCCTCTGCACCACCGAACTCCAACATCGACCATGCTCCTTCATCTACTCCTGATGGGAACGAGTAGATACTCTATGTCTTCAAACCTTTTTGGTCATTATTGACAAAAGGGGGAGAAGCTTATGAGTTGATAGTCTTCAAGCGGGTCCTTATGGGTGGTTGCATTATTTTAGCTAAGTTTTTACAACTCTCGTATTTTGAAACAATTGGTTCTCTGAGTTGTAACACTTAAACTCGATGGTCGTCTGCTACTTTTTCTGCCACTTTATTATGCGATGATAAATCCCGCATGAAGCCATTCCGCGGGCGTCCATTTTTCATTATGCATGTCATTATCTTTGTTATATGTTTATATGCATGATGAATTGTCTTCATAAGTTGAAGATCATATCCACAAAGTAAAACCTGCCATGTGCATTTGCATTCAAAAGCAAACTACCCATATGCACATCTTCAGGGGGGAGCCTTTCACTTCTTATGAGGACAATGCCTGAATCCTTAACTTTCACATACTTTTATCCCCGTTGAAAACTTCAACTAGTTTGTCATCAATCACCAAAAAGGGGGAGATTGTAAGTGCATCTAGTGTCACCCCTAGTTGGTTTTGGAGTATTGACGACAAACTTGGTTGAGGGACTAATGTGTTTGTGAGAATTGCAGGATAACACAGGTAGTAGTCCCATATTGATTTGGTTTACCTACCAGAGATGACCCCTAAAAATGTGTGAAGACATTGAAGACAATGGTGGTCTGCGAACATATTCACATTGAAGACTATGGCATGAGAAGACATTGTGTGAAGACTATGGAATACGAAGGCATAGTTGTTTAGTAGTTTCTCTTCTTTGTTGAGTCATAGGAACCACCGTACTGTTAAGTGGGGTCCAATTGAACAAAGTCAGAGTGACTGATGTGATGCTCAACCAAATCCTATGTCTTCAAGCGAAGACAATGAGAGCAAATCTTATCCAGAGCTGGATGAGTCATCTTTACTTGTAGCCCAAGTCAAGCTGCCACGTGTGTTTGAAATCTGACCGTTGGACACGTGTCAGTTCCTTAGTGACCTAGGGTCATTTTGGACAAATCAGGTCGGGTTGCCTCCTGGCTATAAATAGCCCACCCCCTACACCATAAATTGGTGACTGCTCAGAGTTAGTGCATGGCTTTTGTCGTTTGAGAGCAACCCACCTCCGAAGCATTTGAGAGAGAGAGATCCTTGCGAGGACAAAGCCCAAAACACTCAGAGCCAAAGAGTGTTAGGCATCACTGAAGTCTTTCTGTCCACGAGGTCTGAAGACTTGTTACACTTGAGGACTGTGAATCCTCCAACCGGTTAGGCGTCGTGTTTTGAGCATCCAAGAGCCATTGTGGATTGCCAGTGAACAAAGTTTGTGAAGGTTCGGAAGTCTACCAGAGTGATTGGGCGAGGACTTTGTGTTCTTAGCTCAAGGGGAATAAGGTGAAGACGCGGTCTTCTGAGTTAAATCTCAGCCTCCCTAACTGACGCATAGCTTGTCACAAAGAATTGAACTGGTCTACCAAATCCGTGTCGTCTCCAAGCAACTGGTTCTATCCTTCACATCTCTCTACTTTACAGTTTGTCTTCGTGAAGTCATTGCCTGATTGCTTGAACTGATTAGCTTCACTGTGTAAAGACTGTTTGTTTTTTGGCTTCACACTATCTTCCATCCTGATCCATACTTCCTAGCTTCTGATAGTCTTTGTGCTTTCACTTCATTTCTTACTTGACTATGGCTTGTCTAGTGTAGTCGACCTTCCGATGCATATCAATAGGTTCACTTATACTATTTGTCTTCAAAGCCTCTGTGTTTTGAAGACTTCCATAAAAATCGCCTATTCACCCCCCCCCCCTCTAGTCGATAACTAGCACTTTCAAGGAGGCCGCCGGCCTAAAGGGGCGCGCCATGGGGGGAAACCGAATAGGACTCCAAGTCCTATTCGCCCCCCCCCCCTTCCTTTCTTAAGGAGGGGGAAAGGGGAAGGGAGAGGGAAGAGGAGAAGGAAAGGGGGCGCGCCCCCTTCCCTAGTCCAATTCGGACTCCCGATTGGAGGGGGGCGCGGCCACCCCTTGTGGGCTGCCTCCCCTCTCCCCTATGGCCCATGTAGGCCCAATACTTCCCCGGGGGGTTCCGGTAACCCCTCGGTACTCCAAAAATACCCGAACCACTCTGAAACTATTCCGGTGTCCGAATACCAACTTCCAATATATCAATATTTACCTCTCGACCATTTCAATACTCCTCGTCATGTCCGTGATCTCATCCGGAACTCCGAACAATCTTCAATCACCAAAACACATAACTCATCATACAAATCGTCATCGAACGTTAAGTGTGCGGACCCTACGGGTTCGAGAACTATGTAGACATGACCGAGACACATCTCTGGTCAATAACCAACATCGGAACCTGGATGCTCATATTGGTTCCTACATATTCTACGAAGATCTTTATCGGTCAAACCGCAATGACAACATACGTTATTCCCTTTGTCATCGGTATGTTACTTGCCCGAGATTTGATCGTCAGTATCCTCATACCTAGTTCAATCTCGTTACCGGCAAGTCTCTTTACTCGTTCTGTAATACATCATCTCGCAACTAACTCAGGAGTCACATTGCTTGCAAGGCTTATCGTGATGTGCATTGCCGAGAGGGCCCAGAGATACCTCTCCGATACTTTGAGTGAAAAATCCTAATCTCGATCTATGCCAACCCAACAAACACCTTCGGAGACACCTGTAGAGCATCTTTATAATCACCCAGTTACGTTGTGACATTTGATAGCACACAAGGTATTCCTCCGGTATCCGGGAGTTGCATAATCCCATAGTCAAAGAAATGTGTATGAGTCATGAAGAAAGCAATAGCAATAAAACTTAACGATCATTATGCTGAGCTAACGGATGGGTCTTGTCCATCACATCATTCTCCTAATGATGTGATCCCATTCATCAAATGACAACACATGTCTATGGTTAGGAAACTTAAACATCTTTGATTAACGAGCTAGTCTGGTAGAGGCTTACTAGGGACACTGTGTTTTGTCTATGTATCCACACATGTATCAAGTTTCCGGTTAATACAATTCTAGCATGAATAATAAACGTTTATCATGATATAAGGAAATATAAAATGACAACTTTATTATTGCCTCTAGGGCATATTTCCTTCAGTCTCCCACTTGCACTAGAGTCAATAATCTAGTTCACATCGCCATGTGATTTAACACTAATAGTTCACATCTTTATGTGATTAACACCCATAGTTCACATAGCCATGTGATCAACACCCAAAGGGTTTACTAGAGTCAATAATCTAGTTCACATTGTTATGTGATTAACAGCCAAAGAGTACTAAGGTGTGATCATGTTTTGCTTGTGAGAGAAGTTTAGTCAACGGGTTTGCCACATTCAGATCCGTATGTATTTTGCAAATTTCTATGTCTACAATGCTCTGCAGAGAGCTACTCTAGCTAATTGCTCCCACTTTCAATATGTATCCAGATTGAGACTCAGAGTCATCCAGATCGGTGTCAAAGCTTGCATCGACGTAACGCATTACGACAAACTCTTTATCACCTCTATAACCGAGAAATATCTCCTTAGTATTCTAAGGATAATTTTGACCGCTGTCCAGTGATCTACTCCTGGATCACTATTGTACCCCGTTGCCAAACTCATGGAAAGGCACACAATAGGCCTGGTATACAGTGAGGCATACTTTATAGAACCTATGGCTGAGGCATAGGAAATGACTTTCATTCTCTCTCTATCTTCTGCCGTGGGCGGGTTTTGAGTCTTACTCAACTTCATACCTTACAACTCAGGCAAGAACTCCTTATTTGACTGATCCATTTTGAACTCCTTCAAAATCTTATCAAGGTATGTACTCATCGAAAGTCTTATCAAGCGTCTTGATCTATCTCTATAGATCTTGATGCCCAATATGTAAGCAGCTTCACCGAGGTCTTTCTTTGAAAAACTCCTTTCAAACACTCCTTTATGCTTTCGAGAAAATTCTACATCATTTCGATCAACAATATGTCATTCACATATACTTATCGTAAAGGTCAGAGTGCTCCCACTCACATTCTTGTAAATACAGGCTTCACCAAAAGTCTGTATAAAACCATATGCTTTGATCACCTTATCAAAGCGTATATTCCAACTCCGAGATGCTTGCACCAGTCCATAGATGAATCGCTGGAGTTTGCACACTTTGTTAGCACCTTTAGGATCGACAAAACCTTCTGGTTGCATCATATACAACTCTTCTTTAAGCAATCCATTAAGGAATGCAGATTTGACATCCATTTGCCAGATTTCATAAAAGGTGGCAATTGCTAACATGATTCAGACAGACTTAAGCATCGCTACGAGTGAGAAAATCTCATCATAGTCAACACCTTGAACTTGTCAAAAACCTTTTTCAACAAGTCTAGCTTTGTAGATAGTAACACTGCTATCAGTGTCCGTCTTCCTCTTGAATATCCTTCTCTTCTCTATGGCTTGCCGATCATCGGGCAAGTCAACCAAAGTCCATAGTTTGTTCTCATACATGGATCCTATCTCAGATTTCATGGCCTCAAGCCATTTTGCGAAATTTGGGCTCATCATCACTTCCTCATAGTTCATAGATTCATCATGGTCTAGTAACATTACTTCCAGAATAGGATTATCATACCACTCTCGTGCGGAACGTGCTTTGGTTGACCTACGAGGTTCGGTAGTAACTTGATCTGAAGTTTCATGATCATTATCATTAGCTTCCTCTCTTGTTGGTGTAGGCATCACGGGAACGGTTTTCAGTGATGAGCTACTTTCCAATTCGAGAGAAGGTACAATTACCTCATCAAGTTCTACTTTCCTCCCACTCACTTCTTTCGAGAGAAACTCCTTCTCTAGAAAGGATCCATTCTTAGCAACAAAGATCTTCTTGCCTTCGGATCTGTGATAGAAGGTGTACCCAACAGCTTCTTTTGGGTATCCTATGAAGACGCACTTCTCAGATCTGGGTTCAAGCTTATCAGGCTGAAGCTTTTTCACATAAGCATCGCAACCCCAAACTTTAAGAAACGACAACTTAGGTTTCTTGCCAAACCATAGTTCATACGGTGTCGTCTCAACAGATTTAGATGGTACCCTATTTAACGTGAATGCAACTGTCTCTAATGCATAACCCCAAAACGATAGTGGTAAATCGGTAAGAGACATCATAGATCACACCATATCTAATAAAGTACTGTTCTGACGTTCGGACACACCATTACTGTTGTGGTGTTCTGTGGCGTGAGTTGGGAAACTATTCCACATTGTTTTAAATGAAGGCCAAACTCGTAACTCAAATATTCGCCTCCGCGATCAGATCGTAGAAACTTTATTTTCTTGTTACGATGATTCTCCACTTAACTCTGAAATTCTTTGAACTTTTCAAATGTTTTAGATTTGTGTTTCATTAAGTAGATATACCCATATCTGCTCAAATCATCTGTGAAGGTCAGAAAATAACGATACCCGCTGCGAGCCTCAACACTCATCGGACCACATACATCAGTATGTATTATTTCCAATAAGTCAGTGGCTCGCTCCATTGTTCCGGAGAACAGAGTCTTACTCATCTTACCCATGAGGCATGGTTCGCAAGCATCAAGTGATTCATAATCAAGTGATTCCAAAAGTCCATCCGCATGGAGTTTCTTCATGCGCTTTACACCAATATGACCTAAACGGAAGTGCCACAAATATGATGCACCATCATTATCAACTTTGCATCTTTTGGCATCAATATTATGAATATGTGTATCTTTATGACCGAGATTCAATAAACCATTCACATTGGGTGTATGTCCATAGAAGGTTTTATTCATGTAAACAGAACAACAATTATTCTCTCACTTAAATGAATAATTGTATTGCAATAAACATGATCAAATCATATTTATTCTCAACGCAAACACCAAATAACATTTATTTAGGTTCAACACTAATCCCGAAGGTAGAGGGAGTGTGCGATGTGATCTTATCAACCTTGGAATCACTTCCAACACACATCATCACCTTGCCCTTAACTAGTCCCTGTTCATTTTGCAACTCCTGTTTTGAGTTACTAATCCTAGCAACTGAACCGGTATCAAATATCCAGGGGTTACTATGAACACTAGTAAACACTACAAAAAATGCACTTCCGTGACGATACGTGTTTGTCACAGTATGTCACGTTTTTTGTCATGCATGTACATCCATGACGATTTTATGACAGAATCAAGATAGCCATACCTGTGTTGTCGTAGAAGTGTTCCATGACATTACCAAAATTATCATCATGGAAGTGTCCACTTCCATGACGATAAATGGCGCGTCATGGAAGTGCTTTCGTCAAGGGTGACCGACACGTGGCATCCACCGTAACGGGTCGCCGTTAAGCCATCGGGTCCGGTTTTGGATCCGATAACCTGTTAACAGCCCAGACCAATGAGGATTTTCCATGTGTAAAATTGTCATTGGTCGGAGGAAACACGTGTTGGCTCGCCGTTGGGACAGATGTCATCCATTCATTAGACAGGAGGCGCGTATGATACGTCGACATGTGGCACGGCCCAACAGAGGCCCATTTCGGTGAAAAGGTCGGCCCGTTTGACTTGGTCAAAAGGTAACGGGCTGGCCCATGGAAAGCCTGTTAATGGCTTGTTCGTATATAGCCCATTTACGGCCCGCTAACTCACGGCCCGTTACGGCCTATCAAAATTAAGCCCAGTAGCTTCATCTGGGTCGTCCAATATGATTCCAGCCCGTTGTAACTTCCGGCCCATGTATGGCCTATGATGTCTTTTGGCCCATACGAGGCCATTTGTAACTCTTGGCCCATTAACGGCCCGTGGTGAGTCTGGCCCGCAATGAATAGTGTATCGCTTTATACCTATTAACGGCTCATTATTCCATTGGGTCGTTTCCAACCCGTGTTATCTTTTGGCCTTCTCGGGGCCCATTTATTCTTGGGCTTATTTCCAGCATTCGGTTACTTACGGCCCGTTACTGGCCTTTTCTGCTTCTGGGCCAAATTCAGCCCGTGGTTACAATCGGCTCGTTGCGGCCCGTTAATCCATTGGGTCGTTTTCATAGCGTCATAAAATGCGGCAAATTAACGATAGCCCGTTATGGTCGGCCCATGAACGGACGATTCCAAATCTAGCCCGTTTACGACCCATAATGCGGTCTGTTATTGGCCCATGTTTGGCCGATCGAACATACAGCCCGTAGAAGGCCCATTGATGCTACGGCCCGTAGAAGGCCCATTGTTTCTACGGCCCTTAGAAGTCCCATTGTTCCTACTGCCCATAGGAGGCCCCTGGTAACTACAGTAAATATGTAGCCCATGGTTATTGTGGCTTAGTTTTAAAAAATAGGTTATTGCGGCCACTAGCAATCCGTGGAAAAAGAACTGCACTGACTACAAGCAAACAAATGCACAAGACAACAAGGAAATAAATAAGCAAGCAACTTACGCTAGGCTATCACGGCTATTACACATATTACATCCACTGGGCATCAAAGTTCGCCACCAGTGCAAATATAGGGAACAAAGCAGCATATCACATACACTGGTTGTCAAAGTTGGCGACTAGTGCAAATAAACGCCACAACAAAACAATTCCAGAACTGAAACCACTTCAGAAACAATCAAGAAACAATATCCTGGGTACCTGTCGATGTTTTGGGAACGGGGGTCCCCAGACGTGCCTGCCTGCGGCCCACGGCATGTCTTTTCCAGCAGGCCTGTACGGCCCATCTTCATCAACAAGGCATTCAAGACCCTCGCGAGGGGCCAAGCCTCGCGAGGCGGACGACACAAGACCTCCTCACGAGCGGCCTCACCAGGTTGGCTCGCGAGGAGCGGAGAGATCAAGGCAGGGCAAGCCTCGCGAGGTTCTCGTGACGTGAGCCATGACGATCAGGATCAGGAGGGCGCCAGGCGGGCGCAGCGTCCTTGTTTCCTCTTTGGTGCTAAGGGGGGCAAGCGCAGGCGCAGAGTACCGAGGCGTCAAGCAAAGGTTTCCATATCGGTGCAATGAGACCAAGACCAGTAGGACGGCAAGACGGAGGTCACCATGGAGCCCAAGGCGGGCCACCACTGTGAGCCTTTGCAGCGAAGACTGCTTTTGTCAGGATAAGTTGTACTAGCTGTCCCCTTTCAAATTGGCCGTTGTTGGCTCCCTTCCCGCTCAATAATTGGGGAGAGGACCAGGGCCTATATAAGTAGAACTAGCCACCAACATAGAGGGCATCAAGTTCAGAACTCACAAGCAAGCCCGAGCTGAGCGAATCCACACACACAAGTTCGCCAAGCACAAGAACACCTCACCCTCAGGAGGATGTTCTTCCCCTTGTACTGTTCATCATCAGCCCAAGAGGCAATCCACCACCACCACACTGGAGTAGGGTATTACACCACAATGGTGGCCCGAACCAATATAAATCTTGTGTCTTTTGTGTTGTGAGTTCGTTGAGTTCATCCGCGAGATCTTAGCAAGCTAGGGCGTGGATCGGTAGGGGGGAAAGAACTTCGCGCGCACCCTAGAGTTCGAACCTTAAGGGTTTTGCCGGAACCCGAGATCTGACATTTGGCGCGCCAGGTAGGGGTGCGCCGAAACTTCCCTTCCATCGCTCCGCATCCCATCGCTCCGTCGTCTCCAGGGCGGACGCGCACCGCGCCCGCGCCAAGCGTCGGGCTGCCCTCGCCACCCGTGTCGCTCAGACAGCCCCTGTCGGCGGGCCACCCCGTCGTTCTTCGTCGCCTGCCGCCAACGCTGCCATCGGCCCGGTGGGGAGCGAGCAGCAAGTGTTGAGGGAGTCCTGGATTAGGGGGTCCTCGGACAGCCGGACTATATCCTTTGGCTGGACTGTTAGACTATGAAGATACAAGATTGAAGACTTCGACCCGTGTCTGGATGGGACTCTCCTTGGTGTGGAAGGCAAGCTTGGCAATACGGATATGTAGATCTCCTCCCTTGTAACCGACTTTGTGTAACCCTAGCCCCCTCCGGTGTCTATATAAACCGGAGGGTTTAGTCCGTAGGACAACAACAATCATACCATAGGCTAGCTTCTAGGGTTTAGCCTCTATGATCTCGTGGTAGATCAACTCTTGTAATACTCATACCATCAAGATCAATCAAGCAGGAAGTAGGGTATTACCTCCATCGAGAGGGCCCGAACCTGGGTAAACATCGTGTCCCCCGCCTCCTGTTACCATCCGCCTTAGACGCACAGTTCGGGACCCCCTACCCGAGATCCGCTGGTTTTGACACCGACAAGCGTCCTCACTGCACCCCTCGGTGCGGCAGGACGGCCGTACCGCCACTCCGTCGCCAACTCCTGCTGGTTCGTCGTCTCACGCTCGTCGCGTTCCCATGGACGCACGGGCCGCCCTCCTCATGGCGCACGAGCTCCTGCGCTACCGTCCGGTCAATGACCTCTACGAGGACTGGCTCGACCGCATCGTCGAGCTTGTCCGCACCGCAGGGGGCTCCCCTGCACCGTCCCTCTCACTGCCTCATGCTCCGCTAGCTACGGGCGACGTAGCTCACAGAGCACCTCCACCACCTCTACACCAAGACGGCGCGCTGGCGCCAAGGCGTGCGGCTCCGTGGCGCGACCCACCGCGTCCGGCGCCTGCGCGTGAAGAAAGAAGCTGTCAAGAAGTCCCTCGACCGCGAGAGGACGCCCCACCACTCCTCGCACCGCCGCGCCAGATCGCTCATGGCGGGTAGGGCCCGCGCCGCTGCTGTCAGAGCAGCTGGGCGACAAGACAAAGCTCCACCTCGAAGACGGGCCCCAGTGACCATGGCCGGCTACCGCGCCTTCACCCCTGAGCTGCGTAGCGTCACTTGGCCGGGCAAGTTCAAGCCAGATCTACCTCCTCGCTACGACGGCACCCCCGACCTCGTGGAGTTCCTGCAGCTCTACGAGTTGAGCATCGAGGCGGCCAACGGCGACGAGAAAGTCATGGCGAACTGGTTCCCTATGGCGCTCAAGGACGGCGCCCCTTCGTGGCTCCTGAATCTGCTCCCAAGCTCGATCTCCTCCTGGGACGAGATGCACAACCGTTTCGTTGCCAACTTCCAGGGCACTCGCGACCGCCCGCCGACCATGGGTGACCTGCGCCGCGTCAAGCAACAACCAGGAGAGACCCTCTAGAAGTACATCCAGCACTTCAACAACGTCCCTCTCAAGATCCCCAAGGTGACGAGGTCATCATCTCCGCGTTCTCCGATGGCGTCTGTGACGTTAAGATGAAGGAGGAGCTCGCTATCCACGAGGAACTATGCACATCCCTGGAGCTGTTCAACCTGGCGACCAAGTGCGCAAGAGCTGAGGAAGGGCACCTCTCCCTCCTTGAGCTCCCGGCTGTGAACCCAGAGGAGAAGAAAGCCAAGGCCAAGGACATAAAGCGCAAGGGAGCAACCGTGCTCGCGGCGGAGCCGGACACCAAGCGCGGCAGAGATCAGCCCGAGTCATCCAAGAGCAGCCGACCGTTCTGTGCCTTCCACAACCTGCATACCCACAACGCCAGTGACTGTCAAGAGCTCAGAGCCATTCGAGAAGGACGCTTCGGTCGACGCCCCGAGCGCAACGACCGGGGCCACGGCCGAGGAGGAGGACGTGGTGGCGGACGCTGGGACGACCGTGGCCCGCGCCAGGAGTGGCGCGACCGGCATCGTGAGGACCGCTGGCAGGATCAGCCTCGCGAGGGCGCCTAGAGGGATCAGCCTCGTGAGGATCGTCCTCAGGGAAACGCATGCCTTCCTCCACTGCCGCCACCACCAAGAAGGAATGACGACCACCATCAAGACGAGGGGGTTGGGGGCTTCCAGGAGCCACATGCTATCGCCTGCATCTTGGGCGGAGCTCAGGCCCCAGCCTCGCAGCGTATCTTCAAACAGTTTGCTCGTGAAGTGAATGTAGTCCTCCCCAAGCTTGAGGACACACGCCCGCTCAGGTGGTCCAAGTGCACCATCATCTTCAGTTCGGCGGATCAGCTCAAGTGCGCGGCTATCGCAGGCGCCCTGCTGATGCTTTGCTCCCCAGTCATCAGCAACGTGCAAGTCACCAAGACCATCATCGACGGCGGCGCAGGGCACAACGTCCTGTCCGTCGACACGTTTGACAACCTCCAAGTGCCGTATCATCAGCTTCAGCCCACCAAGCCTTTCTCAGGAGTGACCGATGGCTCCACCACACTGATAGGGCAGGTCCGCCTCCCTGTCACCTTCGGGGAACGCAAGAACTACCGCACTGAACTCATCAACTTTGACGTCGCGCACATCCGTCTGCCGTATAATGCCATCCTCAGGTATCCAGCATTGGCCAAGTTCATGGTGGTGACCCATCACGGCTACAATGTCCTCAAGATGCCAAGAAGCGGCGGAATCATCACGGTCCCATGCGAAGAAAGAGATGCGGTGTGCTCCCTTGAGCGTGCCTTCCAAGCCACAGCAATTGACGACCCCGACAGCAAGGGCGAGTGCCCTCCTGAGGCCACCACCAAGAAGAAGAAGCAGTTGCGCCATGCAGGACCATAGGAGGGTGGCGTCTGTCGGATCCGGGGTTCCGGCAAAACCCTTAAGGTTCAAACTCTGAGGAGCGCGCGAAGTTCTTTCCCTCCTATCGATCTACGCCCTAGCTTGCTAAGATCTCGCAGATTTAACGCGCATTTAACTCGCAAACACGTAAAGACACGAGATTTATACTGGTTCGGGCCACCATTGTGGTGTAATACCCTACTCCAGTGTGGTGGTGGTGGATTGCCTCTTGGGCTGATGATGAACAGTACAAGGGGAAGAACAGCCTCCTGAGGTTGATGTGTTCTTGTGCTCTGCGAACTTGTGGGTGAGAACTCGATGCCTACTACTGCGGTGGCTAGACCTATTTATAGAAGCCCTGGTCCTCTTCTCAAATATTGAGCAGGAAGGGAGCCAACAACGGCGGGTAATTTGAAAGGGGACAGCTAGTACAAGCTATCCTGACAAAAGCGGTCTTCGCCTGCAAAAGGGCTCTGGTGGTGACGCCGTCCTGGGCTCCATGGTGACCTCCGTCTTGCCGTCCTTCTGGTCTTGGTCTCGTTGCATCGATATGGCAACCTTTGCCTGACGCCTCGGTACTCCGCTCCTATGCTTGCCTCCTTAGCACCAAAGAGGAAACAAGGACGTTGCGCGCGCTGGCGCCGGAGCCTCGGAAGCTTTGCCCCGCCTTGATACCTCCGCTCCTCGTGAGCCTGCCTGGAGAGGTAGCTCCTGAGGAGGTCTCGTCGTCCGCCT